>VXAB01010177.1:231533-261054 GCA_013399175.1 Odontophorus gujanensis | reverse complement strand
ATGGTGGTGTCTATGTTGAAAATGAATGTTTTGTAGCTGTGAAATTGCTCTAGCAAACAGTGCTATTGTACTCTTTGTACCTATTGAAGTTTCCATGGAAATAAATAGGAGGCATTAATTTCAGAGCAAACTGTGTACAAATCGATATTGTGTGGGGAGGTGAGGTAATCTACATCTACTGAAGGCTTTTAAGGACTGCTGAGACAAAATCTGTCAGTAATCTGATCTTCGAGATAGAGCCCAGCTTTAACTTCCTGTATTTTGTCCAGCTCTATTTGATTTGGTTTGCCCATTGCTTTTCTAAAATATTATCTTAGATCAACAACAAGATCTCTTAAGAAATAGAGAATACTGATATGGCTCGTCAACATGAAAGTGATTTTTTTTCAGCTAGTATTTAAAGATTTTAAAAGATGCATTACTCCCTACATGTTCAGAATAATTCAAAACATCTCCAATGTCTTGGAATTTCTCTTAGATCGCATACCTCTTCTCTTCATCATGGGGCCCCAAAGCTAAATACTGGGCAAATAACCCTCAATAGTTCTTCAAAGGAAATAAATTACACAAACGCAGCAAATAATGACAAAATTGACAAAAAGTGACAAAGACATACATATGTAGTCTGACACAGGTAGATCTAAAGCATCACTATTTGCATTGCTTTTCTTGATTTCTAAACCACAGTGTTGTATCACTTGATTTGTGAAGTATTTCGGGGGATGGCTGGGGGGTAGTAAATTGAGCTAATGATTGATAGTATTGCAAACATTAATGCTGTTACACACAGACATACAGTTGTGATGTAAATCTCACTGACGATACATGAGTTGCAACTACCTTCACTAAGCTAAGCATCTACACACTGACAGCCTAGATAATGCCAACTGGTACAGGCTTAGCTGACATGTTGATAAATGGTATAAACCAAGGGTTTCACCTTAATATCATGAAATAAATGGTTCATTGTTACAAATGAGAAAAAAAATAATTTACTGCAAGTATATCCCTTTAAAAAATACTGAACTATTAAGATATCAAATGTATGTTTGTTTTCAACTAGAAAACAATATAAACATAGTAATGAAAATGTATGTGTATGTTATTAGAAAGGAGAATCAGTTATTTCTATTTGACATGGGAATTGCTACCATGTGTGACAAAGCTTCATTGTGCAAATAAATAGCTTCTGCTTTTGAACTCAAGAGGCCAAATCTTAAAAACTAAAGTCTCTTTTACAGTTTTACAACTCTGTAGTTGTTTTAAAATTGCAGTATTCCTTAAATTTAGTTGATATTTTTAATGACCAAATTGACATCAAGAAAAAAATTCATGAAACAAGAAGTTTCAATAACTATATTTTTAGAATATAAAAATAAATCCATAGAAAACTAAGTGATCCCTGCATGCAAATCAGTAACAAAGTAAATTCAGAAGAGCCACTTCATTTTCTATCCGCATACAAAAGCAGTATTTAGAACATTATATTAAAACTCCTATTCTGAGTATGAAAAAAACAGGTCACCTACGCAAAGAACTTAAGTTTCTATGCTATTACCAAAGGCAATTTTGGATAAAGTACAAATAGTTCTTCATGAGAAGTCTGTTTACACCACCATTTAGTTAAATCATGTGATCGCATGATTTAACTAAATGACTGCTCACTGGAACACAAGACTCCTATCAACAAAAGTTGAGAATATTTACAAACCACTGATTTTGGCCCGACCACTTATTTTTTTACTTTAAACCAAACATGAACCCAGTTAATTTTTAACCATTTGTTCCTTTATATGTCATTACATGGTGTAATTGTTTTTGAAAGTGTATTAAGAAACTATTTGAGTCCCTCTCCTTTTCCTATAAACAAGTATTTCTAAAATTCCTAAGAATAATGTACTACTACAAACAGTATTTCAAACTATGCTGAAAACATTCTTAACAGAACTGCAGTTTTATTTTTTACTTATAATACCCAAGTGGGTTGGGTTGGCACTAAATTCATTTTCTTCACAGCAGCCTCTACGGTGCTTTGCTTTGAATTTGTTCCCAAAAGAGTGTTGATAACACACGATGTTTTACCTATTTCTGAACAGTGCTTGCACAGCATCAAGGCTTTCATATTTTTCCAATACCTGCTTGCAAGGTGAGGGAAGCTAACTGGGAAATAAAGCCTTGATCCTTAGTTTCTGGGGATGCACAAGGGACAGGGAGGGGATGCAGCCACAACCAATGACCTCAGCTAACACAGGGTATATTCCTAGCACATGACATCATACTCAGCAAGAAAATCTGGTGGGGAAGGAGAAATGGGGACATCTGGAGTTATGGCATTTGTTTTACCATGTAACTGCTATGTGTGCTGGAGCCCTGCTGTCCAGGAAGATGTTGGGTGCCGCCTACTGATGGGAAGTAGTGAATCAACTTCTTACTCTCCTGCGGTTGTGTGTACATCTTTGCTTCACTGAGTTAACCACCTTAGTCAATACTCATGATTTTTATTACGTTTGCCCTTCCATTTCCCTCCCCCATCCCACTGTGGAGAAGAGTGGCTGTGCAGGAGCTTACCTGCCAGCTGAGGTCAAACCTCTGCACCATACTTAGCTAATTGAATAACATCCAGATAAGCTTTTCTTTTTTTCCCAAAACCCTCTTCCCTGTTGTTAGTGTTGAGAATCAATACTATCTCATCGAGAAAAAGCACTGAAGTGGGAAGAGACTGTTGTGTTACTTGTGATGACTGCTAGCTTAGCCAAGGCAATTCCTGTATTGCTGTTCCATTCAATGCTTTCCTCAGCCAACTACAGTGCTACAGAGACAGAAGTTTTAGTATATATATAAGTCCCCATTGGAAAGCCTTTAAAAGTTATAAGAAAATTCATCTTAACTTTTTTACTTTTAATTACAGGAATTTTAGAGATGCTTTTTAGAGGTTTTGTTTTGTTTTGTCTTGAACGAGGTATGATGTTTTTAGGGTAATGCAGAACTGTGAAGGTGCCTAAAATGTACTTCCAGGAAAGTCATAGGGACTGACAGAAGGACAGTCAGTTCCATGAATTTATACCACACTGAAATTCTGAAAAGTGTCAGAAAGCTCATCAGAAATATGCAATATGATGCAAATAAAAAATGGGACGTGTTTCTTTCACACTCCTTTGTCAGGTTATGTAAGACAGCCTTTCAAAAGGAAGAAAAAAAGCTGCAGCTGTGGGAGGAAAAGCATTTTGGATACCATTAGAGACGTAGTATCACTGTGAAAAGATGCAATAACTGAATGGCTACTGGCTACTCAGGGTTAAAAGCCATACTTAGGTTTCTGAGTTCTAAAGCTAACAGCTTTGCTTCAAGGAACCATGCTGTTTCTCCACCAATCTTACCTGCATTTGAACTGTGTCATGTATAGAATTATTTCTATGATTCTATGATTTTAATCCGATATTCAATCTTAATTCAAAAAGCATTGAGAGTACAAAAAACTATATTCTTTGCTTCTGCATTTTTGTCTACAAGGGTAATTTTTTTTTTTTTTTTCCATAACGTTATCTCAGCAGATCAACACAGTAATGATCGAGGGTGTTGAAATTCCTGCCACTAATTTTATTTTTTATTTAAAATAAAGAAAATTCTACCTAAAACAAGAAGGCAAATTACAGAATTACAAAGTGTAGTGATATGAAAGGACTTAAGGAGATCATCTGGTCAGTGCCTAAAGCAGATTCCTACAGTAGTTTACACAGGAAAATTTCCAGGAGGATTTTGAGTATCTCCAGAGAAGACAACTCCACAGCTTGTGGAGTTCAGTGTACTGACATCCTCTAAATAAATAATTTTCTCCTCATATGCTATGTTTCAGTTTCTGCCCGTTGCCCCTTGTAAAGTTGCTGGGCACCATTAAAATGATCTGGGCACCATCCACTTGGCTCCCACTCAGTAGATATCTATAAGCATTGTTAAGATTCTGTCTTCTCCAGACTGAACAGTTCCAGTCTCCAGTTCTCTCAGCCTTCCCTCATAAGGGAGATGCTCCAGACGCCTAATCATCTTTGCAGCACTCTGCTGGTCTCAATCTAGAAGATCCCTGCCTTTCTTGAACTGAGGAGACCACAGTTATACACAGTACTCTAGTCGTGACCTCATGAGGACAGAGCAGAGGATCACCACCCTCCACCTGCTGGCCATGCTCTTTTTAATGCACTCCAGACTACCATTGGTCTTCTTGGCTTCAAGGGCACACTGCTGGCTAGTTGCCAGTCAGGACACACAGGTCCTCCTCCACAGTGCTCCTCTTCAGCAGGTCAGCCCATAACCTGTACAGACGTATGTGGTTATTTTTTCTCCAGGTGTAGGACTCCACTCTTGCCCATGTTGAACTTCATCTCTCAACTCAACTCTCCAGCCCATTCAGGTCTTTTTAAATGGCATCAGAGCCTTCTGGAGTGTTAGCCACTCCTCCTAGTTTTGTATTATCAGCAACCTTGTCATCAGTCCAAGTAATTTAAGACCAATCCACCTCACTGTCAATTTGCATATCCCATGCTTCCTAAGCTGATCTATGAGGATATTATGGGAGATGTGTCAAAAGCCTTGATGAAGTCAAGATACACTATATCCATTGCTCCTCCCTTATTTACACAGCCAGTTCTGACCTATGCATGTACCTACAGCTTGCATCTGTGTAACCATAGTCCTTATAGCCCTTCTTCCTTTTACAGAATCACACAGAATTGTAGGGGCTGGAAGGGACCTCTTAGAGACCATTTAGTCCAACCCCCCTGCCAAAGCAGCTCCCAGCCTAGGTTGCACACGTAGGCATCCAGGTGGGTCTTGGATGTCTCCAGAGGAGACCCCACCACCTCTCTGTGCAGCTCCAGTGCTCCATCACTGCACTGTGAAGAAGTTCCCACACACATTTGTACAGAACTTCCTATGCTTCGTTTCGTGGTCATTACCCCTCAGCCTATTACCACATACTGAGAGACGAGTCCAGCCTCATCTGTTTCTTCTTCTTTCTTTCTGATTCAGGTTGTAAGACACCTGGGAAGTTAAACAACTGCAGACTATTTATTCCAAGAAAAATGGTAGCTCTCATTCAGCAATTCAGCATGGAATTTCTTACTACAATTGTTTTTAGCTTGCTCTTTTTACACATACATATCTATAGATGTTTACATACATATGTTACGTATTTTTTTGCACCAAATCTAGAGGTGAAGAAAAATATATTGAGATATGTTTCTTCTCCTATAGTGCTGATTTTCTGCAACCTCTTTGAATCGCATAAAAATAGATGCCTCTTATAGATATCTAAAAATAAACAAATCTAACTTTTACTGCTTAGAAATGAATTTGTTAGACATGGTCCTCAAAAATTTTATGAAATTATTTCTTTGTTTTCATTCACAGGTCTTTTCACTGGGCAATTGCACAGAATTCAGCATATTGAAAGTTGTACGTTTGTTTATTTCCACTAGCTAATATCCTTGTACAAGCAGCTAGATTGGTCCCCCATTTACACTGTGATATCAAACGATTTAACTGATATTCAGATAGAAGATTGCCTAAGCCACTCCTTAGATTTTGATTTCTAAGTACGTATTGCCAATGTGCTGCTTCTTAAGTAAACAGCTTATTAAAAAAAGTAGCAATGAATAGTATCCTTAATATGTATGAGGGAAAAATTTTGCAAGCAATATACTCTATTACTGGCATATGTTTTTAAATATGCATTTCTAGAATAATTTAAAAAATGAAAAGGTGAATAAAACACATTTTTCTTCTGATTGCATAATGGGAGAAACTGTTAATTTGTCTCCTTTGCATATTCCAACTATGTAAGCATTTGAATATACAAAAATATCAGTATATTGAGTTCTAGCATAACAAATATGAGAATGAAGAAAGCAATTAGTTTTATATGTAAAAACACAGCATTTTGGTTTAGAATTTATTTTAGTCAAAAATGCAAAGGGAAAGAGAATGTGTTGTAAACACACAAAGCTAAAGGATAAGACTGTAGCATAGAAGTGCTGCTTTTTAAGAGTAGAACTTGTATCTGCAGGGATAATACACACTATAGTACATAAGATCAAAATGGAAACGCAATAGGTATTTTGGCTTTGTGAGGAAACTACAATTCTTATATATATATATTTGCATGGAATATAGTTAGAAATATGAAAAAAATATCTAAATGAGGTAGGGCCATCTTTTATGTTTTATTTTAGTATTCCTCTGTTTTTCATGTACGCACTGTGCTCTGCCTGCCACAAGCAATTATTCTGCTTTTGCAGAGAGCAGTTTATAATAAAGGTATGGTTTATAGTACTGGAACTGGTCAAAAGAAGGCATGGCAGAAGAAAAGAAAATGGAGTCCACACTTAAACTGCACCAGGAAACATAAAAAAGCAGTCCCATTTTCCAAAGAAACAGAAGTGTCACTGAAATCAACTGAATGTAAGCCTGCTTGGTGCTCAGGAGCTTTCAAAAAGTAGGTTGTTTTAATACAAATATGGGTAGAAAAGCCTAATTTTAGGCACCTTTTTAATATCTTGACCAAGGATAAAAGGCAGCACTGTTTCAGAATATCTGGCTTTGATAGCCCTCAAAAAAAGGTAGGAGGTCTGGCTAGGTAAGATGAGTGAACCACTCATTATGTTTAATCTTTCTGCTTTCTTAACATAATGAAAAACTAGTAGCTATTATATTGAAAGTTCTTTTTTCTCCATAACACTTGATTTTCTATTGTTGTTCTGTTATTGTAATGAAAAAGTGAAGTATCTATTTATTCTGTGCTTCCACAATAATTTAAAAGAGAACGCAGAGACAGCAGTAAGTTTGTATTTTATGTGAGAATCTAGAAGTCAAAGACGTTTTACAAGGCCTCTAGCTTCTGAAAAGAAAGAGGAGGTATAGAGGACACTCAGTATCTTTCAGGTCAATGTCCTGCTGGTCAGCAGGTCACAGAACAGCAATTAAGTTGCCTTCAATTGCATTTTTATGAAAAGATCTGGGGAAGATACCAAATGAAACTAAAGCACTTGGGAAGTAATTGGGGCATTTAATAAGATAATAAAATGTGCATTTATAGAAAACAATATAAAAAACTATGTTTTCTTAGCTTTCACCTTCCAACATTTCCTGAATACAATCACTGTAAAATAAGATCATCATCTCTTTTGTTACACCTTATTGTTTGACGGAATGTTTTAAGCTTGTGTCCCTAATGACTACAGTAATACCTGCTGCTAAGGGCATGTGAAGATCTGAATGCAGCCAATAAGCTACTCACGACTCGTTTCTTCTCTGCAGATCAATATGAGAATCTTATGGATCAATTCATTTCCTTTAGTGGAGCAAAAACCAGCATGCTTCACAACAAAAGGCAGATATAACAAGCAGCTGTGATACTTACATATAATTCCTCACAAAGGAATGAACAAAGAAACATATTTTAAAAAAATGTCAGTCTTCTTTATTTTAAAGCGTAAAATTCATACTCACATCATTTTTTCTTTCCAATTCTCTATAGGAAAGTATGACCCAGTCCACTAGAATATTTATGTGTTTGGTAAAAAGCACTGAGGTTTCACTTCCCAACCAAAAGGTCTTCAGAAGAACTGTCTGTGGCATTACTTGCTGCTGCTGTGAATTGGTCCCTTCAACAAAACTGTCAAAAAAAAAAGCAGGTGGAAAAACCTAAATCATTATACCACTTTGATTACTGTAGCTACTAGACAGAAACCTTATCTTCTGTCAAAACATATAAAGATTTGGTAATTTTTAAGTATGGAAAGATCAGACAATTTCTGAAGAATAATAAGTAAAATAATGATGACTATTAAAGTCAAACTGAAGGAATTCTAATACTGTGCTAATATATAAAGACTTCCTTTATTACATAAAGATCAAGATTTTTTTCATATTTCATAAACTAAGGAAAGATAATTATCTCCCTAGTGAAAGATAACATTTAATTGAATTTTTTTTAATATCAGTATGTTCAAAATACTGCTTGTCTAACTTAAAGAATGGATATGAAAGCAATGCAAAGTTAAAAATATAGCTTAATGAGCAACATTAAATGCTCACTGAAACTTGTAGTACAATGAAGTAATAACACTGTGAGAAGCTAGAGGTCTTAGAGCACAATTAGGAAAAAAACAATACCAATTACAATAAACAAACTGAGAACTGAGAAATATAAAAAAAAACCTTAAGTGATAACACTTCAGCAGAACAGAACATTACTGCAAACATACAAAAATCAGGAAACAACCTGCTGTAGACAGAGAAATGCATGTAAAACTGTGGAAAAGTAATAAAAGTGTTATCCTATAAAACCTACCTTTTTGTCAGAAACTCTACTTCAGCTTTTACTAAATCAAAGAAAAACTTCAGTAATCTTTTGTGTACAGTCCTCTGTTCATCTGCTTTCCCTGAAACTGGGACTGCATGGCAAATGCTTTTGCAATATAGGCAAGATCTGAAAAATAAACGTCAACAAAATCCACTTGTAGGTCAAAAATGATAACCTGATTTATTGGGAAAGAAAGCAGATTTGATTTTTGACTGTTTTGACAATACCTTGCTCCCCTGCAACATTCATAATTTAAAGCCAAACATTTTGGTTTAAAAGCTACACTTCCTCCAAAAACTTAATATGCTTGTTACTGGGGCCTTGTGTTGTTCAGATGAAGATTTTGTAGTATAGTGTAAACTAAATCATTTTTTTTTATATCTGTATTTTTCTGTCTCTATCTGAGTTATTGTACAATTAGTAGATTTAACAGATCTTCTTTCAAATCCTTTAATCTCATGGTAGTCTTGCATTATTTCACTGACACTGTAACATCCTATAAGGAATTCACTACGTCTTGAAAGGAATATAGGCTTTGATGAAATCTAATGCTTGTCTGACATGACAGACAATTTTGAAGTAACGTGTGCGAAGTTTTTCTGGCTAGAATTTTGACTTTAGGAGGGAAAAGGACTAGACGACCTTTAAAGGTCCTTTCCATGAATAGGTGTGTTCAGCGAAACAACTTGTACAAAAAAAAGAACAGGCATACAACAGCTGGGCAGTCACATTCTGACAACAAATATTAAAAGATGAAATATAAAATACTTAATCTAACAGATTAACTCTCTTCGCATGTGACATGTTCCTAAGCAAAATTATTAAATGTCCAATTACAGTGATTCTAGCAGAGTGATTCAGTGTTTGTAAAGATTATATACATCTTTACAATCTTATACATTAATACATCTCTAATTACAATTGCAGCAAAGTATTTAAACACTGTTTAAGATTTTATGATAGTAGTAATAAGTACATTTCCTCATCCAACAAAATGAACAAAATATTTTCTGTTGATACAAGTTAAAAAAAAATGAGTTCCTAAACCCAAGTATAGACAAACTCCCTAAACAGCTGTTATATACTGTCTTCAGTTGGTACATGTATAGGATTTAATCAGTCTTGTTGAACACAGGAGAACTGATAATTAAAGTAGATCATGAATCTTCATGCCTGATAAGAATGAATTTTGCTATGTATTGAGAGATATATTTGTGTATACACACACATAGATACACACAAGAAACAGCAATAATATATGAATTATTACAATTTTGAAAAGCTTAAAACAAGTCTATCTGCAAGCTAACACAAATCATGTTTGGAGTAACATAACCGTAGCATCTAATACCTCACTAAATTTTTTTTTACCTTACAAGCATCTCTATCAAGTTCCACGTGCCTTTCTTACAGATAGGACACTGAAGAAGATCTAAATAATATCCCAACATAGACGTAGATTTCCAAGGAGGATCATGTTGGAGAACAAGGTACAAAACATGATGAAGTTTAGCACAAAATACTGTATCAATATTTTCCTGTAATAAAATAAGGAAATAATATTGGCCACAAAATAATCCAATTTCAAGTGACCAAATTAAATCAGTAAAGTAACATATAACACAAAATCAGAAGCTGCAAAATTCTGAGTTTACAATACTTGTAAAGTAAAAATGAAAAAAAACAGCAACAGTAGTAACTTCTTCCAGCTGAATATGATACTGCTTAGAACAAAGCTTCTTTTCCATTGAGTATTCTATCTGTAGCCTATTGGGTTAAGAAAATAAAAAAAAAAAACTATGGGCTGGTTCTTCCACAAAATTTAGAGGCTACATTCATACTTTTTGCAAATTAATAACAAAAACCATCAAGTTTCAAAAATCTCCCCCTTTTAGATTGCACTAATGCTAACATATTGATGAACTTGAAGGGTTAATATGAGGGATGCTCTGAAAGTAATGCCTCCTATTTTATTATGTTGGCCCCCATCAGGGTAGATGGTGGTGGTATGGCAGTAGAGATTGAGCCTTCCCTCCAATATCCCATTACGTTTTGTTGTCATGTGTCAGAGGACAGCAGAGGGGCAGTCTGACTAAATGGCATCTGACATGGAAGAGCAGATGAAGCAAAGGTGTCACTGTCATGAGGAAAAACAGCACCAGTTGACATTCTTTGATATTTACTGAACGTTTATGGAGACCAAATAGTGGATGTGAACTCAACAGGCAGTGGCGTGTTTCAGCAGTAGCAACAGTGAATCACCTCCCCTGCTGCAGGTTATTCTGAGTACACCATACAGGCTCTTGTACATCACTGGTGAAAATGCATAGTGAATGGTAGTCACAGTGTTCAAAAAGAGTGTTTTGCAACTGACAATTTTCTCAAACAAACAGTGCACTTCGTTGCAGTTTCTGTGGAAATAAATAAGAGGCATTACTTTCAAGTGGCTTACATAGATCACTATAAAGCTGTAAGCATACTGTAAGTAGCAAGGATAATAACATTTGCCTTTAATATTTATTGCTATTATTTGAACATTTTATTACTAGTTTTATCAGTTGCTAATTCAATTATTAATTAATTATTTTTATTAGTAGTAGTTATTATTGTTTATTTATTTTTGTCTTTTGTAATACTTAAGCATTCTGCTCTCACCAACAGCACACATTCTAGAAGAGAATGAAGAAGTTGAACAGGAGGTAAAAAGTACTTTTGACCAGCAGCAAGCTCTATAATCACTTCAGATAATAAATGCTCTTCTATTAATTCTTCAAATATGTACAATCTGCCTTTAGACAGATTAGTATTTTTTACCTGAGAAAGAGATACATTTGTAAGTAAAATAACAGAGTAATAAACATACTTTCAAAGTCAATAATAATAATAATAAAGACATGAAATCTTTAAGTAAATGTTGGCAATATAAAGGAGTAAATTATAAAATATAACATCAATATTGCCTGACCCAATGAGCTACTGCAATCTAGAGAAACCTTACATCCTACTGAGCTAGTTTTTCACTGACAAGAAAATGCTTTGAGAATGTGCTTCTCTTAAGACTATCTGAATACATTTACCCTCTTAAAACACAAACTACAATTCACATACCCTCTAGCTTGCTTATAACCTATTCTGAGAAGTTGTCCAAAGGAATAACTGCTAATATTTCCAAACACGTACAAGTACATCCTACAGAATATGACTGGAGCACAAAGAAAATTACTATCATTGAACAGCTGAAGAAAATCGAGCAAAAATATAAAACCATGAAATACATAATTTATGAGTGAATTTCATAAAACTACTAACTGTATATCTATTTTATCTCCCCACTTTTAGTACAATCATTGGGCGTGTCGAAGAAGCAGGTAATGCTTCAGATAGCAGAGGTATTGATTGCAGTGTATTTCAAAGCTCTGAAGATCTTAATGGCACAAGACTTCCTCCTTACTCTGGGTCACTCAGGACAGTGAAACTATAAACTTCACAAGCTTTCAGAGGACCCAGAAGAAGGCAATGGTTTACCTGAAATGCAGTATCTGCTCTGTAATTTAGCTGTTAATGTCTGAACACTCAGCTTCCAAAAACATTCTTGCCATTGATAAATCATATGAAAGAGGAGCTATTGAAGATCTTAACTACACTGCTATTTAAATCTGTCCTGTATTCAAAATCAAAGCTAAGATGCATAAGCCAATTACAGCTACACAGCTGATGGAAATTTCTGTTTTGACAGTCAGCTGTTTTGTGCATCCACATGTCCTGAGGTAAATTCAAGTACACCGGGAAACAAGAGTAGGGATTCACAACTGAGAGAAGTAGAGTCAAAAAGAGAACAGTGATTGACCTGCTGGAAATTGAAGTAATGAAGATTTAGTATTGCTTTAGTCCCTTAACACCTAGCAGACTTTACTATCTTCTGCCTTTGCCTACGCGCAAACTAGAGATACTATACCAATTGTTTCAAAGTTATTTTATAATTAATACAGGTTTCAAATCCAAATGTGATTTTCAGGTCATGGACTACTCTCCTGTTAGCAAGAGTTCCCAGAAATGTTTTAGTAATAAACATAAAGTTCAGGTCAAACCTGAATAAAAGCTTCTGAAAGAAATAATAATCACAGTTGAATCTTAGCAAAAGTCTCAGTGAATATGCTCTAACTCAGCATTAGATATTTGTTTTCTCTGCAAATGCTGCAATTCTGAGATGCTTAACGCATATTGTTGCTATATTAATGATAAATAAAAATCCACACCTGGATAATTTTAATTAAATCTTTGTGCATCTGATGTTTGCAACTCACATTTATTTGAATTCTATCATTCATGTATGCATTATAAAAATATTCACACTATATCCTTTGGAAATAATAGTTGCAATCATGTAATACATGCAAACATGTAATATTAATTATACACAAATAGTACATCTAAAAAGCAATCATAAAGTGTTCAACAGCAGTTAAGAAAACTGAAGATGACTTAGTATATTGTGCATGTCATGATTGCCAAGGTCACGATCTGTGATTGTACCAGCAGGTCTTCCTACTTTCTGACTGAAATTTAGATTTCTTGAAAGTTCTGACACTAGAAAAAAAAAAGATGTCGTTTGTGTATTGTTTGTAAAGTGCATTGAAAATAAACAATCAAACAAATAAACCAACTCTCTTTGGGGAGACTTTGAGGAATTATGCATTACTTTTTAAATAGGAAGAAAGTGCAGAATGAATTTTCATCTTATTAAAGTGGTAAGGAAGGATGATAGTGAGATGAACTTTTTTGAGTAATAGGAGGCACTTTTTGCAGGGCCCCAATATTCTGTAATATAAGCTCGTTTGGATAGCAGTCTGGCTGACAAGGAACTAGCAGTTTCTTGTACAGCACTAGTAGTACAAGCACTAATACCTTGAACAGAAACAAATGGAAAATGAAGGTCTACAAAACAGACTGTTTTTAGAAAGCAAAATGCAAAAGGGAACCTGTCCAAATATATATAAGAAATCCAGGGAAGATGATATGATAGCAGCACCAGCAAAAGCAAACTATGACTGAATATAATAAATAGATCTAATCCAATAATTTAGTTTGCATATACTTTTTTTTACTTCCCCAATACTAATCGAATTACTCACAGGAACCATACTAGAGCTGTGTTTAACAGATTTAAATAAACTGCCAATAAAAGACCCATACTGGATGGAAGTGCTAGCAACAGATAATCCACAAAGCAATAAAAAAGAGTAACATATTCATATTATATAAATAATTAGAATTAGATTCAAAACATCCAAATTAAAAAATAAATGGGGTTCAGAATAACTATTTATTTCCAGAAGCGTTATGAAAACTAAAGTTTTATTGCCTCATAAACTCACTAAACTAAACATTAACATTACAATGTAGGACAATAACAAATGAATGTTGATGATTATGTTTAAAAATATTTTTATCCCTGTCTGCAATAGAAAGAAATTAGATAAAAAGGGAATNCATCCAAATTAAAAAATAAATGGGGTTCAGAATAACTATTTATTTCCAGAAGCGTTATGAAAACTAAAGTTTTATTGCCTCATAAACTCACTAAACTAAACATTAACATTACAATGTAGGACAATAACAAATGAATGTTGATGATTATGTTTAAAAATATTTTTATCCCTGTCTGCAATAGAAAGAAATTAGATAAAAAGGGAATTCCGTGAAGATTGGGACCTCATTTCTATACCAAGTAACGACTTATTTAGTATGGGTGAAAATGAGTCTTCAGCTACAGAAAAATGCACAAAGCTAAAAGATATGTTTTCAGTTTTTCCCGTTTTAACCTTTAAAATGATATAAGCACTGAGAAAGAATGTTTCAACAAATTTATTTAAATAATTCGTTTTTAGTCTTAAAGATAAAAAAGTGTTTATATACTTAAGATAAAACAAAAACTTGATGAAACCTGGTGCTGACCTGTACTTGATTGATGATATGTATTTGGGTTAATGGGAAGAAAAATGAGAAAGGATTGAATAGTATGATCCTTCTTCCCTTCTCTGCGCCTCTCTCTTCATTAGAAGAATGCAGTAGTGAAAGTAGTGAGCAGAGGAGTGGAACAATAAACAAATTCATCAGTATCCCATGTTCTAAAGAACATCCAGATGTGCTTCAATTTTTCAGTAATTTTAATACAGTTTAAAAAATACTTCTTCAAAACAAATTTTACATTAAAAATGCTTACCTAACAGTAACAAAATGTCATAAAAGCAACAGGTGTTCTTTCCAAGAGCCCTTACCTGCAGATTGCATTTATTCAGAAAGTCTTTATGAGCAAACTTATGTTTAGCAGCCTACAAAACAAGAAAAATTCAATCTATACAATGGATATTGGTAAACAACCTATAAATAACGTATCAAAAAAGAGAAAAAAGACATTAAAAAAAACAAACATTTTTTTAAACATTCAACAAAACAACCTATTTGCATTTATCTTTTTAGATAGCAAAATTAAGAAACAGTAGACTGAGAGTCAGGACGGAAAATAATATGGACAAGTCTTCTCCTCAGTTCTCCTGCTATTGTCTGCTTCCTTTTTATGCAGTTGTTACATAAAGACAGCTTTATTACATTCGGTCCGCTTAACAATTTGAAAGTACTCATACTTTCAGTTTTTCTATGACAAAAAATGTAAACCCTGGATAGCCCTTACAAATTGCCCACACTGTGATGGATAGTAGGTGCAAGTATGCATTACTATTCCTGTTACAATCAGTTATGGCTTACTGTTACAGTGTTATTAACACTTATTTCCAGAGAAAGTCCATTATGAGAGACAGTTCTTAGGATTATAACTAACCAATTTGGATGTAACTATGTAATAGTTGAAGGGAAAATAATCTGTTCAGAGGTGCACCTGTTATACACTTGTTTCGGCTGCAGCAGATTCCTTTTCTCTACAGTATTTTATAGCTTACTGTGATGTGGTGAACTTGTGACCAAAACAGGGCTGAGAGCACACCTGAGTGTTAGCCCTTGATGAACAGTGCTACTGCAGTTTTAAGGTCTCTGGCTTCTTTCACTGCCCTGCTAGGAAGAAGAATGGGGAAGTACCAAGATTTCGAATAGCCTACCAGGTCTTCCACACACTCACACCTATCAATTACCATTATTAAGTGGTAGATGTAGTAAGCAAAGAATTACTAAAAGGCATTATTACAACTATAAAAGATGGAGAAATATCTAGTTAATTAGCTCAGCATCGATACTGAAGGATAAATTTGATTACATATATATTTAAGAGCTTTCGGTGAGAAAGCAGTAACTAATTTTCACTTACCTTAACAAAAAACATATGCTTTACCACAGCATTTTTCATTTCAATAAGCTGCATATTAGACTTCTTTTTGTCAGTTTCTTGTGCTGGCAGAAATCCATTAATTTGGGTAACTTCAGTATTTTGTATATCCTTCTGTGCAACGCAAAACAAAACACAACAAAACTTATTTTTTCCATTTCAAAGCTAATGCTTTTAAGCAGCTTTCATATGCTGAATATTTTCTCACATGCTATTGCAAAATCATTGTTTACATGCATTCTTATTCAAATTTGAGGGTTTACACTATGTAGCAGACAAACAGCTGTAGAAACACATCACTAAAGTCATAGGCAGCTATGGTATGAGAACTATCAATGGAAGTTACTTTCCTAATTGACTTCAACTCAGGCCCAATCTGTGCTACTGAAACAAGAGCCCACACAGCACCCTGGCAGGAACTGCAACCCATGGGGGATCCAAGCTGGAACCATCTGTTGCTGAAGGCTTGCACCACATGGGAAGGCCCATACTGGAGCAGCTTGTGAAGGACTGTATTTCACGGGAGGGTTCTCAAGGGTGAGAAGCGGAAAGAACGAGACAAAACACTACAGCCTAACCACAACCCATGCTCCCCCACCCACCTATGCCTCTAGAGAAAGGAGGCAGAAGATTCAAGAATGAAGCTAGATGTGCGAAGAAGGGATGAGTGGGGTGAAGGTGGTCCCTCTCACTACTTTACTCTAGGTAAATAGTAGGTTGCTTCAAAAGTACTGCCTTCTCTTTATTGCCATGGAATCTACAACAGATACAAAGAGCACAAGAAAACCATTTGATAGAGAGAATTCTGAGCTATAAAACACTATTTTGCAACATAGACACCTTCAAAATGTCAGTGGTTTATAGGCTGGTTCAGCCTGGTTCCATGACTAATGGGGCAGAGGGATGCATGTACCCACACCCCGGAAAGGGGGAAAAACGAAGAGGGTAGGGAGTTGGGCCTAAAAAAAAAAAAGTGGCAGCAATCTGATTTACTAAATAAGATATTGGGAGACAAAATAACATTAAGCACAATAAAATCTGAAGGTCTTACTCTAAAGTGGAAGGTGAGACGGCTAGGGAGTGCACACTGCAGATGAGCAGCAAAAATAAAGTCTCAAGACTTGCGTGCAATTTTATCTATCCCCCTGAGTGGAAAACAGGAACAAAAAGTCCTCCAGGGTAGGTAGTTCTTCTCTTCTGAGAACAAGGTACCCAGAAATTCAGTAGTCCACAGAACTGGAGCATTAACTCTTTAACTCCCAGTGCCTGACATGATGTTATGATGTGGAATACTGCTGACAAAAAATCATAAAACCATGGAACGCTATGAGGTGTGCATTTTCACCAGTGATAAACAAGAGCCTGCATGCCACACTCATAACAATCTGCACCAGTGGAGATGACCATGGATCACCTCTGCTGAAACACACCACTTTTTCACACCTTGCTGTGCTCACATTCACTGTTTGAACTCCATCAATGTTCTGCAAGCATCAATGAACATCAGTGGGTGCCATTTTTCCACATGGAGGAATTAAATGCGGCCCTTTAGCTGCATATCAGAGGCCATTCTGTCAGACTGCTCCTCTGCTGCCATCTGTCACAACAACAAAGTGTAATGGGGTATTGGTGGGAAGGTTCAGTCTCTACTGCCATACCACCAATGTCTACCTGTGATGTCATGGGTCAAGTTAATAAAATAGGAGGCATTACTTTCAGAGCAGCCTTTGTAATTAGCAAGAAATTAAATTAGTCTTTCTTAAGACAAGTGTGTTTGTGAAACTAACTGTGTGTCAAGCAGTGTAAAACTGCTCTAAGCAGTTTTGATGAGCCAAGGATAAGTAAAATACTCTGACAAATTTACTAGTCTTCACTTCCTGTGGCATTTTATGTATGATGCTGTCAACACACTTCTAAAAGTACTTGTATTCAGAAAATTTATAGTACCATCTTGGTGTAATGGGAGTGACCTTAAAGATGGCACTTAAGAATAGTATAGAAGATGGTATATTTAGATAGGTCTATACAGATGGTGTACAAATAATACAAAAGGAAAATGGCTCACCTTTAGATGGAAAAGGCTCACGGTGGACTCCACATAGGAGGGATCTCCAAGAAGAGATCCTTTCCTGGGGGTGGTCAGCCCTTAAATGGGGCTTGGGGAG
This sequence comes from Odontophorus gujanensis, assembly GCA_013399175.1. Classification (NCBI taxonomy): domain Eukaryota; kingdom Metazoa; phylum Chordata; class Aves; order Galliformes; family Odontophoridae; genus Odontophorus; species Odontophorus gujanensis. Next base: position 243,197 of record VXAB01010177.1, on the reverse strand, counting down.
AGGGGGTGCCAGGCTCCACCCCTTCCAATCACACAGGTATTATCACCTCCATCTGTGGCCCCATGGCTGACTCGGTGCTCACCTCAGGTGACCAATCAGTGGTTCAGGCTGTGATTCAGCAGTTCCCTAACACTTGGTAAAGTGTTACAAATTCCACTGCACAGACAACGAAAAATTTTAAAGTCTGTATTCAAATACAAGGATAAAGCTCTAAAATCATGAATGTGCTTTAATATCTTGAACCAGTAGAGGCATGTATCGATGAGACTCCCACAGAATGCATTAACACTAGAATTACAAGGCTGACATTTTAGAACAGATACTGAAATATAGAGACAAAGGAAAGCATTACTTAAAAAAAAAGTCAGAAATCATCTGAATGACTTATAATCACCCTGAATGTCTATACAGTTCCACTTCAAAATAGATACATATCATGCTTCTTCACTCAATTTAACATCTGATTTGGGTGCTAAACCATAGGACGTATGTTTGTGTGTTTATGAGAAAGAGAGTGCTTATTTCTCATAGAATTAGCAGTCAAGGAGCAGGATTACAGATTTACAAAGCTGGTGCATTCAAAGTTAAGTCCTCATAAAACTTGTGCCAAGTGTTTTTAGAAATGAAAGAAAAGAGACCTGAACAATTGTTGTACCTATATTTTACTCTAGTCCTTTTAAGGGACAAAGTGCCATGGCAGCTTTCTGAATTCTTTAGAAGCATTTAAACGGAAACTGGTGTTTTCTTGGATTCTGAAGCAAGTTTATTGAGATTAGGAAAAACAGATATCTGTAAATTAATGGATGTGTTAAGATGGAACACTGCCATCTCACTTGAGATGAATTCAGGGTTCACAGTAAGAAAGAAATTATTCTTGCTGAGATCAGTAAAAGGTGAAACAGTCATAAACACTGGACACTCAGTTCCTATATTAAATGCCCATCTTTGCAGAGAGCTATCTTAGTTAAGAGCTGTAATACAGAGAAATTTGCCCAAACAAGTTACATTAAGAGTATATGACACTAGATTGAGCTTCCATGTTGATGTGTGTTTTAATCAGCCTGTAAACACGAAGTTTCATCATTAAAACAGAAGAGCAAAATATATGTTTTGATCTGAAGAATGAAAAGCAATTTCAGAAGTAGATTCTGCCTAATAACAAATGCAGTTTTAACCTCTATGTTTGCAAGGGCAACATTCCCTCGTTAGCAGTTCCTCAAAATCATCCCCCACCCTGAGGAGCTACAAATCCAAAGGAATTTTTTCAGTCCTTTCAGTATTTCCAGGACGTAATATTAAGAAGTTCTGCATAGTGCATGTGGCTCTCTCCTGGTTGGTAAACTCTATCTCCTGAGAGATGTAAACACATGACATCTCTCTTGGTATCACAAATGTGACCTAAATAACAAACAGTTATTTTCTGGGAGGCCTGAAAAAACAGAAGTGAAAATTGTGAACTGTGAGAGTACACAGCTTCACAGAACATCCAATGTACTTTGTGAAAAGGAAAGACCGGTTTTCTGTTTTGCTTGTACACACCTTTGCTGATATTTGGCCTTTTCCTAAGTTCTTTTCAAGATAGTGCTTTCCTCAAAACCTCAAGGCTTTTTGTCTGTACGTAGGATGTATAGGAACTTCTGTCTGTTGTGCAAGTTCCGAACTAGCTCACAAGCATACTATTTTGTGCTTAAGTTGGTGAACAGCTGAATTCAACACGTAGAAAATATATTCCCACAACATAATTTTCAGTTTACTTGAGGATTTCCTTATTTTTTGGTATTAAATACTGTTGATTTGTCCAAACTGAAATGTGTCAAAAGACAGATGTTTATACTGGAAATCTAATATCCAAAATAGGTAAAGCTTTCATCAGATTGAATACTATAGCTATACTGTTTATATCGTTAGTGAATTTAGGGAGTTAAATCTCCCTTTATTTTACCCTTTCTACATGACTTTGAAGAAGGACAAAAGCTATGCATAGCCACAGAAGCTAAAGTATTGGTTTGTTTTTCATTAGGTGAATTTTAAACACTCACTTTCACATCCACGGTCCAAACAGAATGAATCCATCACATTCTGCCAAAGACATTGTTCAAAACCAGTAATTGAGTGGTCCTTCACTAATGTCAAGCAATGGTAAATTGATCCTTAGCAGACAAGGTATCTTTAAAATCTAAAATCTGGCCTTTTTATAGCCATCGTTAGACTTCCACTCATTCACTTTAAAGCTGAACAGTGTTGACACCACTGCTACTTTCAGTCTGAATCATACATGCCTCAGTTAAGGAATAAACCCTGGATTTAGTAAGGAAAAAAAATATATATATACATATATATAAAATAGACCAGCATTCCAGGATAAAAAGAATATATACTGTAAAGAATAAGGATCAAGGTCATGCTCTCAGCCCACACAGGATCTCTTATCAAAACAGTCTTAAATGGGGAACAGAAAAGAGTTTTAGTGAGTACTGCACACCCAAGAAAAAATCACTAAATGGTGTCATTTCCTCTCATAGTTCAGAAGGAATGAGAAAGACACAATCAGGCTGTTTTTCCTGTTCTTCACCGCTGTGAATTTACTCTGCCTTCATTTGGAAGCTGAATGATAAACCTTACATTCTGAACAATCTTATGTTGCATCGGATATTTCAACTGGCATTGTCATTTCAAGAAAAACAACTCTCTTTCTGGTAAGATAAATTTCAGTATGACTTTTACCTTCAAATGAGATACCTCAGTTTTTGTCTTAGCACATCTGCTGATGGGTCAGTAGTCCTATGTTCTAGTACAATTCAGAGTAACTATCATAAACATGGAATGATCCCTCTGCAGTAAGGGAGAATTAAAGGTGTGTCCAGACAGCAGTTCATACAACTGTTTTAGGAATCATAATTCCTGTTGCAACACTTGCAGTGCCTTGATTGAAAAGATAATGTAGGTGAGCAACTTCTCTAAGATTCCTTGTGCAGAAGTAGTTTTGAGTGAATTTCCTCTGTCCAACAATTTCAAGTTAAGAATATGAATCTTACTACTTTACCATAGTCTGTAACATTATGAATAGAAAAGTAGAATAACTGTAGTAAGTTAGATAGAAGAGATAATTGATAGTGAAGCATAAGGATGCCATTAAAACCTTATTTAATGGTGCACGTCAAACCTAGAAAAAATATTTACATCTACAAAAAAAAAAAAAAAGCAAGCACATGTAGCACTCAGGGACATGGTTTAGTGGATATGGTGGTGATTGGTTGGTAGACAGAGCTGATCACCTTAAGAGGTCTTTTGCAACCTTAATCACCCAATGATGGATGTGAATATGTACCAGACATGAATTTGAAACTATTACCAAAGAAGAAGAATATGAATAGAAAGTACGATTTGTATTGATTTTTTATGAATAGTTTCTTGAATTGTTTATCTGATAGTCAACTATACTTGAACTTCATTCTGAAATTAGTAGTATCACACAACAGGAGTGAAGAAAGAACACAAAGCGGGAGCAAAAAGAAAGCACGCTTCTTTGGTGGCATTTCTACTGGTCTGAACAAAAACACTGCTTTGAAAAGAACAATATTTGCATTACAGAATCAGAGAATGGTTGAGTTTGAAGGTACCTCTGGATCCATCTGGTTCAAACCCTCTTGAAGCAGGTTGCCAAGGACCATGTAGAGATAGCATCTGAAAATCTCCAAGGAGGAGATTCTAAAACTTCCCTGGGCAGCCTGTGTCAGTTGCAGAACCACTTGCACAGTACAAGTGCTGGTCAGAGGAAACCTCAAGTGTGCCAGCTTATGCCCAGTGTTTCTTGTCTCTGTACTTCTCCCTTATAGTATCTACACACATTGATGAAGTCTCTCCCAAACTTTCTCTTTTCTAAATTAGTGTTTGAAAGTCGATAACTTTTAATCAAATTTCAATACACATCATATCCCCCTTTATTATTAGTGCTGAATCATACAGAGTAATCAGTAAATCTAACCTAAAATGTAAAGACACAAGTGATTTTAGGTACGTTTTTCAATTTACTTACCTCCAAAAGGTAATCTCCTATATATTGCAAAGGGCAGTATAGAGCTTCAGAGGAGTATTTTTCTTTTTGCACAGGAAGAAATTTATTAAGGGTGAATACATGAGTAACACCACTCTCCACATCCTGAGATGAACATACTGTTGCCTTTCCAGCTTCTAGAACTCTAAACAAACAGATTTGGAAAGACATTATTTACTGCATTCTACTCATTCTGCTTAAAGTTACATTAGTTTTCATAAACTACAAGTAAGAGAATGCAGATGTTTGATGTTATCCAACTTTCATCAGAAGGTTAAAAAAATACTTAACAGCCACGAGAAAAGGAAGGAATACACTTAACGAGACACCTCCCTCTTCACAATTTAATACTATTAATTAAAATCAGTGTAAGCATGCTACATATCTGACAGAAAGCTTCACCTGTACATTAAAAAAGTCAAATTCTTAAATGACAGCATCTTTAAGTTCTTGCACTATGATGACTACTTGATTTTTCAATTAACAGTTGCACTACCAACTAAGTGGTTTACCAAAAACGGAACACTGCCTTTCCAGACTGTAACATGCTATCTTCAGGATGTCGTTTCCCAACTTCACAGGTTGCTCCAAAAGCAATGCCTCCTATTTATTTCCATGGAAACTAAAACAGGGATACAAAGAGCACAGGAACACTATTTGATAGAGCAAATTCTCAGCTGCAAAACACTCTTTTTCACATAGGCTCCACTAATAGCTATGCATTTACACCTGCTATGAACAAGAGTCTGCATGCCATACTTGCAAAAATCTATACCAATGGAGGTGATCCACTGATTCAAAGCTGCTCTGACAGCATTGTTGCTAGAAAAATGCTGCCTATACAGTCCATCTTTCATCGACCTGAACAGACTGAAGCCATAAGGCACCAAATCTGGACTATGCAGTTGGTACAGTAGGACAATCTAGACTGACAGTGTAATCCATGGTCTTCAAACTGGTATGGGGCCTGACATTACTGTGTTACAAGAGAAAGGATATTCCTCTCTGGCCTGATTCTGAAAGTTTGAGACTTCAACTTAGTCATTGTTATGATGCAGTGATTAGAGCTGTTGGTTTGTCCAGATTCCAGGATATCCACAAGGATCATCCCTTTTCTATCCCATAAGACAATGCACATCACTATACTTGCTGAGGGCTTCATCTTGAACTTGCTCTTTGATAGAGGATTTACATGTCACCACTCCATAGTCTCCAGTTTTTACTCCAGCTCACAGTGGTCACTACATCTTGTCACCATAATGATGTGACCCAAGAAACTACCACCTCCAGTCTCATCTTGGCTCAGCAAGTCCTGACAAACTTGCATACTGTGTTCCTTCTCTTCCTTTGTGAGGACATATGGTGCAAACTTGGTGATGTTTCAATGTTGGCACCACCATTTTAAATGCATTGAAGCTGATATTCAGTTCTGTAGACACTTCTCCAGTTGTATACCAACAATCTGCCTGTACGAACTAGTTGAGACACTCTTCATTTCATGTTGTGACAGATCTCCGTGGCCATCTAGAATGCGGCTTGTCTTTCACATCACTGTTGCCACTGCTGAAATTCCAGCACCCACCTCTTCACTGTGCTCACATTCACTGTTTGGTCTCCATAAGAGTTCAGCATTCAACAGTGAATGTCAGTGGTGTCACTGGAAGAATTCACCTTTGCTTCTTATGCACTTCCATGTCAGACACCATTTTGTCACTCTGCTCCACTGCTGCCATCTGTCACATGGCAACAACATGGAATAATGGGATGCTGGTGGACAGGTTCAACCTCTACTGCCATACCATCAATATCTGCCCCTGACACTGTGAGACAATGTAATAAAACAAGAGGCATTACTTTTGGAGCAGCTCTCCTATTAGAGAAATATCAATTTTTTCCTCAAAGCTATGGTGACCTTTATTACTGAAGGTAACACTTGCTAAAGGCAAAAAATATCTGCATTTTTGTGCATTCCGACAGAATAAAAGGATCCTCTCTCTTTTTGTCCTGGAAGCAGCTATCAAATAAATAAACAAATAAATAAAAGAGATCCCCTTTTCAGCCTGTCTTGCTGATGCAAGGAGAACGTTAAAAAAAAAGAAAGAAAAAGTCCCAAATTTCTTGCATATCATTTATTTTCTATTTCCTTCATATTTTTATCCACCCCCTTCTGAATTATCTGTATTTACACTTTATCAGAAACATTTGTTTCAGTAAAAGTTAGGTCTTCAGAACTACAAATGGGTTTTGCATACATGTAAAATACATAAAACAAGAGCAGTTCAGATCCTTAAGACATATTCAAAACTAGCCCAGGTCTTCCAACCAATTAAGATGGTGTAAGTTGTTCTGGTTATCATTTGAAAGCAACATGCAGACAAAATAAAGCAGTATTCTGAAAAAGCAAAAGCTTATTTACCTTGTCCCACAAAGAATGTCTCTGTAAGCAGTTATTTTAGCATTTTAAGATGCTAAAATACAGTAATGCCTACTATATTTACTACTATACTATGAGAAAAGCAGTGATATCAAAGAACTAAATATATATATTTATATACAGCATATACATAAGTTAATGAAAAAATGACTTGAGAGTTTGAAAAGCCAGAGGTTGTTATGGATCAAATTAATGGGAATGAGAGAATAAAGATCTACTCAATCATACAGTAAGTGTTCTATTGTTCATTAAGACAAATCCTCCTACCTTCTAATAGGCGCCACTTGTTCATAACCTTCCTTAACAGCGAGGATAACTTTCCATCTGTGGAAGGCCCCTGGAGCACCAGAGTTTTTCAGCTCTTTGCGCCATCTTTTAGGTGCAGATTGCATTTGAGGTGAATAATGGGTGTCTTTTTCAATTTTATATCCCCATTCGTATGGTGTTTCATCAAGCCATCTGCCACTTTCGGCACTATTAATTATGTACTCCTTAGTTAGTATCCACTTTCCTAAAAAGCAAATGAACTGTCAACCACAAAAGATTTTTTAGTGCAGACAAACAGCAATCAACTGAAGATCTACTATAAAATTAACTTAAACCTTTCTTGTGCAAATAAAAGCTGGAATTATAAGTACCGTTTTAAAAACTTCTTCCTATTACAAGAGTTCTCATCCTCACACTTTAAATTCAAAAATCTCACAATACCATTGAAAATTATGATTTTGTTTTCATATAATGATCAAGTACCTTTTTACCCTTTCCAGATGAACTACTTGCCTATCTGCAAATGGAAGATTTCAGCTTCCCGGTTTTTGTTCTTGCAAAGAATCTTGCTTAACCCTTTGTTTCTGATAGAAGTTGATACTTTTACAGACTCACCTAAACAGACCTGAGGTGCATTTGGTGCACTTCTTTGATATGTAACAATGCTGTCAAAGCACTTTAGGGGTGTTTTATTTATTTATTTTTGTTAAGGGATTAATTCAATAAATTGAAGAAATATTTTGCCCCTGATGATTAAAAATAAGAAAATAAGGATGACTTTGTTTTAGCATGCATGCTGTTTCTGTTACATATTCTCAGTATTACTAGCACCACAAGTACAGTGAATACCAATACTACAGGGACATGGTTTTAGACATCTGTCTTTTCCTTTCAACCTTTCCCTCTCCTCCTTTGGCTCCACCTCCTCCACCTCTCTTCTTTTATCTTCTTTATGTATGCTTCTGATACTGCACATAACGATCTTCCCCTTTTTCTCTCTGTCTCTCTCTTCTTACAGGTTCAGGTCAAGAGCTGTGCTTAAGTAACCTGCTCCTGTTTTGAAATACTACCTACAGAAGATACTGAAAGAGAAATTGACTTGAATTGTGTGAATCTAATTGGCTTCACAGAACAGCAGAGTTGACTGGCAAAATGTCTCAGTGCAGATGCAAAGATGGTACTTCTATATAACATAGTATAGGTACCAGCAGACTTCTGACTGCAACAGGTTTGCTGTGCACAACCTCTATATTAAACAACTCTTTCATTTTGAAACCACTATCTCAAAAAAATGTATCTACTAGAGACTGCATGAAGACTGGCACCCTTGTCAGTATTTATATTCGCTTATAAGGGTTTAAAAGTGATAATAGGAAAAAATCCAACAGTAGGAATAAACATACTCTGCAACCAAGGGCACAAACAACGATTATGAAAAACTAGCACCTCTTCCAGATCAAGATGTACTAGAAAGTACTTGGGAAGGTTTCTAAAGATAGAAATACAACAGCTTTGCATTAGCAAGTAGGTAGTTGTATCCACTTGTTTCAAATGTCCAAAATTAAAAATAGGTAGAGTTGATAACTAAAATGCCTAAAGTTTCTAAGTGTTTCATTTTAACTCTATACCAGAAATGTATCCGCATTTTAACAATCTCTCTCCCATGAAAATGTTGGTCTGTCTACTCTCTGATATCAGTTTGATCAGTATTTTGGACTGCTACAAGTACTCATCTACCTATATTCCCAAATTTGAGCAGCAGTAGATGACTGATAATGCCTGCTAATATAGTATCAAAGTGCAAACATAAAATCACTCGTTTTTCAGGTATCTTTAAACTCAGATCCACACCGAGATACTTATGTCCATAACCTCCTCAACACAAGTTATTCCTTCCCAATAAATGCTTTATCAATTTTTTATAATACAATATGGGAAAGACCACATTTAAACAGTCAATAAATCCAGACTGTTAAATCCTTGAACTCCATAACATTCACTAAATTAATAAAAAAAAAATAACATTAGCTACTTTACCATAGCATTTTAGCAACAGACCTTAGGTAGAAGAACGAAGAGGAATGAGAGGAGACTTGCATCAGTAAAAAGGCAGGGGCAAGGCCTTGCAGGTCACCCTGGCTGCATTAGCAGAAACATTGTAACTGTCATCTTTAATAATGAATGTCGTAGTAGATTCAGTATCAGAAACTCATCAGCTACAAATGTTTCTCCACACTCATTAAAAAGAGCTGTTGTAACAGAAGTGTTAGGTCATGGTTGAACTGGTGACAGAGAGCAGAAGTGTTTGCCCCTGTACTCTCCAAGCTGGATGCAAGTTGCAGACACTCTGGGTTCAAATAAGGGCCAGCCACTGAAGCTAGAGCATTCCTTGGGTCTAGGCTGCTTTCTGAGAAAGAGTACTGCATAGTCAGAGAGTCCCTTTATCATTTAGGTGAGTTCAGCTCTTCTTTCTGTACATGACTATTGGCCTACTCCTGGTGACTCCTGATATCAACAAGAACCTGTCAAAAGCAATTTCACTTCTTCATGAACAGAAAAGTTGTTTTTAAGCACTCATAGCATTTGGATAAGAGTTTATGATGTAACTGATAGGTAAGAAACCTCTGTTTAAGAACAAAAGCAGATCAGATTTAAAAAAAAAAAAAAAGACACTGGGTTATCACTTCAGAATAAAATAAAAAAGGTATATGTAAGCTTAAACACGAGAGTAACAGAATGAGGAAAAGGTGCTCTCTGTAACTTGACAAATCACAGAATTGTAGGGCTGGGGGGGCCCTCTAAAGACAGGGCCCAACCCCCTTGCTAAAGCAGGCTCCCTGCAGCTGATCACACAGGTAGGTATAAAGACAGGTCTCAAGTATCTCCAAAGAAGGAGATTCCACAACCCTCCCCTCTCCTGCCAGCCTGCTCCGGTGCTCCATTACTCTGAAAAGCTAAGTTCCTTACGTTAGTACTGAACATCCCCTGTTTTACAGGATGCAAAGAGTCCGCCCCCACTGACAGGACTGGACTTTCAATTCATGAAACAAAAACAGACTTTTTTAACTGTTTCTTTTTAGTTTCAACTCTTCAAAATCTTACAGCAAACCTCCTACTCACCTGCAGCACAGGCAGCTAGGAACTTTTCACTCTTGCAAAGCTTTTTCGCTATAAGATGCGTGCAATTGCTGAATTTCTAATTAGAAACAAAACAAAACGATCACAACAGTTTGTCCAATGGAAATATTTACCATTTTCGGTTGTTAATACGTAATGCTGAGTTATGAGACAGCAGTTTACAGCTTGATTTCCCCTTCTGCTTATCAGAATATTATCAAACAATACCTTATTGTCAACAAAAACACAGTCCATCCTGAGCAGCGTTTCACGCAGCGCTTTTTTCTCTTTCTGTCTAAACCCAGTGAGCTGGATTATCCGCTTCTGGCCGCCGCTCGCCACCTGTTAAGAGCAAAGCGGACCCAGCAGCACACACCAAACGCGTTACGACGCTCGCAGCCGCGCTCCCCGAACACAGCGGGGACACAGCGCGTTACCCACCGACACACCGTGAGCCGCCACCGCAGAACGAGCCCTCAGAGCCGGGCGCTTCAGCGGCACTCTCGTCCTCTTCACGGCGGGACCCGCTGCCCGTCCACCGCCGCCCGCCGCCATCCCGCCGCCTTCCCGCCTTCCCGCCCCCCGGAAGTGGCGGTGTGGCTCTTCCGGCCCGTTGTCACTGACGCTCCGTGGTCGCTGGGGCCAGCGCGGCGGAGCCGAGCGGGAAGCGCGGCCGCCGGTAAGTGGGCCTAGCGGGGCTGCCGTGCCCCTCCGCTGGCCGAGCCGCGGTGCCGAGCGGGAGGAGGCGGTGTGCCAGGCCGCTGGGCTGAGGGATGGGGAAGGCGGGGCGGGGAGGGCTGTGCTGCGCCGCCTCAGAGCTCCGCCGTGCCTTTACAGCCTCTGGAAGTCACAGCTGCTTTTGGTCGGCGGTGTTGAAGCCGGTCTTGCCGGCTGACAGAAGCAGAGCAGACCGCGGTGCGGTGGAAATGCCGCCTGGAACACAGGGGTGTTCCGTGCCCTGCTGTGCGCCTCGGGAGTTACACCAGCACTGAGTGCTGGAGCCCGAGCCCAGGGGAAAAGGGCATCGAGTGCACCCCCAGTCAGTTTGCAGATGACATCAAGTTGGCTGGAAGTGTCGATCTGCCTGAGGGTAACCAGGTCCTGCAGTGGCATCTGGACTGGCTGGATTGCTAGGCCGAAGCCAGTGGGATGACATTCAACGAGACCAAGTGCCAGGTCCTGCACTTCGGCCAAAACAACCCCAGGCAATGCTACAGGCCTGGGACAGAGTGGCTGGAAGACTGTGTAGAGGAAATAGACCTGGGGGTACTGACTGATGCTCAGCTGAACATGAGCCAGCAGTGTGCCCAGGTGGCCAGTAAGTTCCATGGCGTCCTGGCTTGCATCAGNCTGCGAAGGATTTGGAACACAAGTCTTATGGGGAGCAACTAAGGGAAATGGGATTGTTCAGTCTTGGAGAAGAGGAGGCTCAGGCGAGACCTTATTGCTCTCCTGAAGGGAGGTTGTGATGAGCTGGGGGTCGGCCTCTTCTCTCGTGTAATTAGTGATAGGATGAGAGGGAATGGCTTCAAACTGCGCCAAGGGAGATTCAGGCTGGACATTAGGAAATACTACTTCTCTGAAAGGGGGTCAGGCACTGGAATGGACTGCCCAGAGAGGTGCTGGAGTCACCGACCCTGGGTGTGTTCAAGGAATGTTTGGATGTTGTATTGAGGGACATAGTTTGGTGGGAGCTATTGGTGATAGATGAACGGATGATCTTTTAGGTCGTTTCCAACCTTGGTGATTCTATGATTCTATGAAAACTCTCTCCCCTAGCGAATGTAGTGAC
>VXAB01010177.1:216611-231468 GCA_013399175.1 Odontophorus gujanensis | reverse complement strand
TTTTTTTTTTTTGTAATTACAAAGCATCCAAAGGTAGTTTAACATTCTGGTTGTACATCAAGCATGCAGTTTAGAACTTAGAAAAACCTGGATGGCAGCTGTCAAACATGGGAGGTGTGGCTCTCGGTTCCTCACGTCACCTTATGCACAGAATAGGGTGTGCACAGGAAATGGTTCACTGCTTCATGATGAATAAAATAAGCTTTGTAGGATGCTTTTTTTCTTACACCTGTGGTTTAATAGCTTTTTTCCTTAGAAAACTGAATGTTACTCTCTCCACTTCCGTAAAGTTCAGAGGCAGTAGTGGACAGTTCCCACTGAGGCAACTGTTCTTTTCTGAAGTTGTGTTGGCTATGTAAGGCAAAACTTTCTCAAGTGTTGTGTACTTGTCATGGCAGCTTAGGTCAATAGAAGAAAGGCTTTGAACTCACCTCTGCTGTATAACATAAGTATTCCCGGGGGAAAGCAAACACACTGGAAACAAAAAGCAAGAACTGTGCTTTAGATACCTGAAATCTGTCTGCATGTTGAACATCTGGTTCTAAACCTGCCTGAGCTTCTCGTGGTCAAAATGGAGAATTAGATTTACCTGGCTTCATGAGTCTCATGCTGTTGTTTATAAAGTATTCTGGTACCCCACTGACTTAATGAAAACTCTGGTGAGAAGTTTATTTTGGATTCCAAGCCACGTTTCTATTTCATGCTACACGTAGGATATGCACCCATGCATTGAATAATTGTGTGAATGAAAGATGTTCATCCTGTCTGTAGACTCATTAGTGCAATAATAACAAGGTAAAGTTATGCAAAAGCTCTGACCACTTGTGAAGACTCAGTAAAAACAGAGTTAGGTTGCTGCACTTACTGCTTCGTGAAGTTTTTTACCATCTAGTTTCTGTAACACTGCAGCTTTGTTTTTGTACTCCATGATCAGGAAACAATCATAATCTACCTCTGCCATTAGTTGTTTATGTAGCTGGCACTGAAAATTATTTTAACATCTACTTGAATATTCAGAATCAAGTAGCTGTATTAATTGTTTGCCTTACTTGATTGACAGTGAAAATTAGTTGTGTTCTCCATTATGCACCTGTTTCATCTTTGTACTTTCCATAGTGAGTTGTCAGGTCTGTACAGGAACTCATATTGATTCTCGTAATTGAAATGCAGGAAATCCCAGACGTGTTCGTCTTTTAAAACATAATTTTAAGTTTAGACTATGCTTAACCTACTACCTCTAAATAGTATCTGTTTGTTACTTGAAAATCTCTCCTATTAAAAAACCAGAGGGGAAAAAAGATAAAACCATCTCTGAATAATTAATTCTGTGTTTATTTCCTCATCACTCTTAAATTATTTTAAAGTTAAGTGTTGAATTGTTATTAACAACTATTAAGCAGTGGTAACTGTAGTGCTATGCCACAGGGCTCTTAACAGACTAGAGAAGTCTTCAGCATACAACTGCGTGAGGAAGCTACCTGCTTATGTAGTGACTGTTATTGTTGGAATATAAAGTATGTCGTTGGTATATAAAGTATGTAGAGTCAAAAGACGTGAGAAGTCAGGCATTTCATGTTCACTTTAAAATATACTGTTAATGAAGTATAACTTTAAGACCTTAAGAATATTTTGGTTTTTGTCTTCATTTTGGTGCTGTCCGATAAGTTTGGGTTTCACTTGCGCTATTCCTCTGTTTCTTGTTACAAGTCTAAAATATTCTCTTCTGCTCTTGCTGTGATCTCATCATAGCAGTTAAATATTTCTTATGTTTTTTTTCATTTCAAGAGTTAAGATTAGTTCCCATAAATCTAAGGGCAGACTTTTGAAGTGGAGTGCTCTCCAGAACTCCTCAGTTTCATTGCTCTTTCAAGATACTGGTCTAATTGCTCAGTATTACAAACTATATTTAATCTCTTGAGCTCTGTGTTTTAGATATTATTTTTACACATTTTTATTATTTTAGGTCTATGCAAATGATATTTTACTTATATATGAGGAATACTTTATATACAGTATATATGATATATTATATTTGCTTATATTTGCTCTCCCAGAGTGCATCGAGCTTTGCTCATGGCTCTGATCCAGCAGCAGTGAGACCCTGTTGGAGCAGCTGGAGCTGCTCTGGCATGGGACACTGCTGGGCTCTGAGAGTCTGCCCCTACTGTGAGAGCATTGCCAAGTACTATCTTCTGTCATACAGAGAGTGTTAGTGCTTGACTGATTAACTGCACAGTGTGAAAAAAGATTTGTTAGAGCTGTTCTTCTCTGTCCTCTTTTTAAGATTTTTTTTTTCTGCTAATTTTTGTACAGTTGTTACTCTCTGCTTGTGTACACACAAAAAATAGAAACGGTAAAAAAAAGTAATCGCAGCTTTGCGGAAACAACTGGAAGCTGCGCTGAAAAGTCAGTCAAAAAATAAAAACAGTATGAAGTGTCTCCACACTGCCTTCATGTGGAGAAAAATCTAACTTTGTGTCCTGTTCTAAACCCATTTTTTAAGTCAGTCCTCAGTATTAAGCCCTGACTCTGGCTTTGACATAACAGTGAGAGAAAAATTTTAAATTTTCTTCTATAGCAATAAGGCATTACTAGAATTAGAAGTAACACGAACATAATATAAATCCACAGAAGCTAGAATGGCATCTTAGTAGTTCTGTGAATGCACTTCTGGTTACTTTCATGAGCTGATGAATACAGGAATGGCTGAATGTACGCTGTGAAAGTGGTTGCTTTTCTTCAAGCTGTACTAACTATGTAAACTCAATTATTATAACTTTGTGTTTATATTGAGAATCATCTTATATGGCCTTTACCAGGGGAATGATTTCTGTTTTTTCTTATCTAACCATTTTGCTTACCTAAATATATATATATATATTCTCATTACTATAAGCCCAGCGTTATGTCATGGCACTCATCTACTCCTCTGCCAATTCACATCATGCTAAGGGACAAACATTCATAGCACAGAATGGTGTTCCACAACTTGTTCAGTAACTCTTCTGTAAGTGATGCCATGCNAGGCAAAAGACGTGAGAAGTCAGGCATTTCATGTTCACTTTAAAATATACTGTTAATGAAGTATAACTTTAAGACCTTAAGAATATTTTGGTTTTTGTCTTCATTTTGGTGCTGTCCGATAAGTTTGGGTTTCACTTGCGCTATTCCTCTGTTTCTTGTTACAAGTCTAAAATATTCTCTTCTGCTCTTGCTGTGATCTCATCATAGCAGTTAAATATTTCTTATGTTTTTTTTCATTTCAAGAGTTAAGATTAGTTCCCATAAATCTAAGGGCAGACTTTTGAAGTGGAGTGCTCTCCAGAACTCCTCAGTTTCATTGCTCTTTCAAGATACTGGTCTAATTGCTCAGTATTACAAACTATATTTAATCTCTTGAGCTCTGTGTTTTAGATATTATTTTTACACATTTTTATTATTTTAGGTCTATGCAAATGATATTTTACTTATATATGAGGAATACTTTATATACAGTATATATGATATATTATATTTGCTTATATTTGCTCTCCCAGAGTGCATCGAGCTTTGCTCATGGCTCTGATCCAGCAGCAGTGAGACCCTGTTGGAGCAGCTGGAGCTGCTCTGGCATGGGACACTGCTGGGCTCTGAGAGTCTGCCCCTACTGTGAGAGCATTGCCAAGTACTATCTTCTGTCATACAGAGAGTGTTAGTGCTTGACTGATTAACTGCACAGTGTGAAAAAAGATTTGTTAGAGCTGTTCTTCTCTGTCCTCTTTTTAAGATTTTTTTTTTCTGCTAATTTTTGTACAGTTGTTACTCTCTGCTTGTGTACACACAAAAAATAGAAACGGTAAAAAAAAGTAATCGCAGCTTTGCGGAAACAACTGGAAGCTGCGCTGAAAAGTCAGTCAAAAAATAAAAACAGTATGAAGTGTCTCCACACTGCCTTCATGTGGAGAAAAATCTAACTTTGTGTCCTGTTCTAAACCCATTTTTTAAGTCAGTCCTCAGTATTAAGCCCTGACTCTGGCTTTGACATAACAGTGAGAGAAAAATTTTAAATTTTCTTCTATAGCAATAAGGCATTACTAGAATTAGAAGTAACACGAACATAATATAAATCCACAGAAGCTAGAATGGCATCTTAGTAGTTCTGTGAATGCACTTCTGGTTACTTTCATGAGCTGATGAATACAGGAATGGCTGAATGTACGCTGTGAAAGTGGTTGCTTTTCTTCAAGCTGTACTAACTATGTAAACTCAATTATTATAACTTTGTGTTTATATTGAGAATCATCTTATATGGCCTTTACCAGGGGAATGATTTCTGTTTTTTCTTATCTAACCATTTTGCTTACCTAAATATATATATATATATTCTAATTACTATAAGCCCAGCGTTATGTCATGGCACTCATCTACTCCTCTGCCAATTCACATCATGCTAAGGGACAAACATTCATAGCACAGAATGGTGTTCCACAACTTGTTCAGTAACTCTTCTGTAAGTGATGCCATGCAAGATACATGTATTACTACAGAGTTAGTAAAATACACTTCATCAGTGAACTCCAGTCACTCATGACCTGTGGTAGATTTTCTTCTTTCTTTTTAAAGTAGAGCAGGATGGTTTGTTTTTATCTAATACTTTCCTGCCACGCAAAGTTCGAGTTTCTTTTCAGTGCCTGACATGAGCTTGTCAGCAGCTGCTTCTTTCTTAATCACATTACTGATCTGCTGCCCTGACTTAAATCTGCCATGCTTTCCTGGAATGCTTCTTCAACCTGTTTCCCCCAGTGACCTCCCATATGGGAGATCTATTCTGTTATCTTATCTGTTATCTATTCTGCTGCCTTGTTTGTCACTGAGGTCTTTTACCCTTTTTCTTTTTCTTTTTCTTTTTTTTTTTTTTTGTTTTTGAGAATCCCAATCAGATCACCTTTGTTGAGTTATATGTGTTCTGAAGTACTCTTTGTTTTCTACTTATTATTCTTCCCTAAGCAACTTGTCAGAATGTTGAGTATGTAATGATAGTTGTAATTATGAATTTTTCATGGTAATTTTATGTTAATTGTATGTTTTTAAATAGCAGAGTATATACTCAGAACGTTAAAGAAATGGTTTCTTCTTTGTAACAAAAGCAGAGCAAAACAGTTTTATTTCTTATCAAGTTGCTGTAAAGCATGCAACAGCAAGATTGATGCCTCACAATGTAGATAAATATGGTCCTTAACTCAAGGGCATTACAAAAGCAACTGAGGCCTGATGTTACCAGTAGGGTAACTCCTTGGACATATATTTAGTAACTACTTTGCTAATTTGAAAGCACTGTCATCAGGCACTGTATTTCTTATATCCATCTGTAAGACATCCAAGTCATTGCCAAAGGGAAGCTTCCTTAGGATATTGCTGTACCTTTAGTCTCCCTTAAATGCTATAGTACAATAGTAACTTAATGTGTTCATTGGTGTTTGTTTTTTTTTTGTTGTTGTTTTTGTTTTTGTTTTTAAATCAGAAATTACAATCTTGCTAAAAACTGCCAGAAATTAGTCTAGAACCAAGTGTCAGAGTAATACCAAAAAAAAGACATAAGGTCATATTAAGGTAAGAACATATTGCTGTATGGTTTTGGTTTGTTTGTTTGTTTGTTTGTTGTTATTTTTGTTCAGATAGGCTTTGGGGGTTTGACAGGCAGTTTAGCAAGATGTGCTAAATATCCATCGTTTCTATTTTTCTCACTGAGTCTTATGAAGAATCTATTTGGATGGACAAGAAATGTTGCTTAATGACTGTTTCCCATCACAGCTGTGGACGTGGAAGTGAATTGACATGTTGTTATTCAGAAAAATTACTGTCTGATTCTACTTGTCCTCGGTGTACCCAAAACTAAGACATAAGTCACTCTTACATCCAGAAATGCCACTCCTTGCTATGAGTGAAATATACCTTCAGCTAAGGAGTCAACATCATCCTTTTGTGATCTGTAGTCACTGGATCTTTAGAGAATTGGAGAGGTCCTCCATGTGACTTCCTGAAAATAATCTAAGGATTGCAGAAAAGGCAGCTAGACCTTTTGCAGAGGGAGTGCTTTGACAGTCTCTTACGCACAGAATGAAAGATTTTCTTTGAAGCAATGGCACGGATAAGGTCTCTCTCTCTTTTCTTCCACTTACCAGTGAAGTTCTTCCAGTGATGCAATAATATTTATTATTGCAGGAGGTTTTTGCTGTTAGTAGTTTCTCCTGTCGCAGTGCTGGTATTGACAGAAGAGCACTGAGGTTAGCAGCATCCTCTGCAACACAATTGCTTATGAATATCATCATTAAGGGCTGAAGGACCAGCAAAGCTGAAATCATTGTCTGCGGACAGAGTATCTTTTCATTAAATGTTGGGGAGCATGAAAGATTTCTTGGGGAATGCATTATGAGCTGTTCTGTATAAGCATACATTCTATAAGGCTGTTATCCCTGCTGCTGCTTGTCTTCCTTTCCTGCTGCCCCATTCGCAACAGTATCCTTAACAGATTTGTTAGGCAGGCATACAAAATGGGGCCTACATATGCAAAGTCCTGCTTCCCTGATCCCAAGACATATACAGAAGCGTCCTTCTACAGAAGCTAAAAATGAGTTTATGCTGAGACTTTCTGGTAGCAACAGTGAACAAAATATAATCTTTTCAATAATGAGAATATTGCAAGTGAAATTATTTTTGTTTTAGGTCATTAAGGGATTCTAGGGATATGTTGCCTTTGAGACAAGTCTTCTGGAGTGCAAATGCCAAAATACTTTAGTACATCTGTGGCAAGCTCTTCAACTCTTCTTGTGTTTTGATGAGTGAAGGCTTAGGATCATTCCAGTCAAAGGAGGGTAAAGTCAGTGTGACAGAAGGGGAAACACAGATCTTCAGAAATAAATGGCAGATGCTGTTTAAAGTGTGGTGAATTAATCCATGAATTTTTGGTTTAAATTTTTAGAGTTCCTTGCAGAAACTGATTTACTGCAATCCACAGAGGCGTAAAATAGACCTAAGTGAACTGTATTTAGAGATTTTTCTGTGTTTACATTACTAATGCCAAATTTTTCCAAGGAAAATGTATACCACTTAAATTTTAGGATACATCTAATCTTGGAATGAGCTCGTCTTTGAAAGACACAACATAGAATTAATCTCTGGCCCTATATCTAGTTTAAAAATATATATGCCTACAAGTGTGTGTATGAAAGTATATAGAATGCTCCCACACTGTGATTTGGGTTGTAAAGACCACCAGCAGTGAAAGAACTTCATTCCTTCTTGGTTGAAGAGAAAAGAGGCCATGGTTCATGGGCACTAATATCCTGAAATGGAGTTTAACCAGTTTTTGACTAATTACATTTTGGAAAGCTTTTCAGGGAGTTCACTGCTCTGGTAGGCCGTTCTTCAGTTTGAGATGAAGTTTATTTATGAACCCTTCTATAGCCTTTGCTTCTTGTACCAGGATTGGTCTTTATATAAAAGTCTGAGTAATATGTTTATCAATTCTCCCTTCTAAAACTAAGTGTGTCAGCTAGCTAGCTGTCTAGCTAGCTCTGTGATATGCCTGATCTTCCTCCCTCTTGCAGGATTCAATTCAATATCAGATTTAAGTTGTCTGAATGGCAATGCAAAAGACTGCCAGAATGTTACTGTGCTCTACTTTGTAATTTCCTCTTTTCTCCATTTTTAAATTTTGTTTGATAACAGCGAACCTGTTTATACATTGTTGCTTAATTTTATTTCTCGTTAGTTAATATAAGTGAAATAATCAACAAAATGTTTCTGCTTACAATTTCAATTTTAGCAAATATGCTACTTATTTAACTTGTCCAAACATGCTGAAGGTATTGAATTTTAAGGTAAAAACATTCACAGTCTGAAAAGGCAACACTGACAAGTTCAGTCAAAAGGGAAAAGAAGAATAATTTATAAAAAGAACTGTAGATAATGATGCCATCCAGTTGTTTTAAAGTGCATCTACCTTACCTTTAATGAATTAGATTTGTCAACAGCATATGTTTTATGCACTACTTCTAATGAAGTGGCATACCAGCACTACAGTGTACTTTGAGGTTTATTCCTTCAAAGCTTTTTGCTGTCGTAAAGAAGACCTTTTTAAATAATAGATACTAAAAACTACATTTAAATAACATTAAGGTTGTGACACAAACACCAAATGACAAACTTCAGGCAATTCAAAGTTTGGGCTGACAACTTGTCATTAACCTGCATTGTTGCTTTTTAAAAAAGAAGCACGATTGCATGATTTAAGGATTGAATGTCAGACTAACTTCATATTTCTTGGCTTTTGTGGGCTGGAGTTACAACCTTACTGTCATTTTTAATATAGCTTTTTGCATAACCTCTATTTTCAGAAAAGTAATAGAAGCAATGCAAAAAGTACAGGCTTTGTTGGCTTTGTTCTTCATTTAAAGTATGGATGCAAAAGTATTGGCCAAAGAGTAGGGGCTATCTGACAGTCTGACTTATGGACAGTTCTTTTACGTTTCTTCTTGTCTTTGTTGATTCTTCTACAGAACTCCTGAGAAAACAATTATAGGAAGTGCAGTGCTGGGGTGCTGTGCTAGAACTTTTCCATATAAAGAACTGCAGCATCTGAGGCACAGACTCAGATGTGGACGATCCAAATCGTTTATTACAGGCTCTAACATCCCTTATATACATTCACAGGTTTTCTCTTGTAACTTTCCCACCCTTTGCATTATCAGCAAAGCCTTCCACAAGCACTCCTTACCAGTGCATGCAGGCGCTTATCCAATCAGGGTCAAGAGTTGCTCCAAGCCACGTGCTCTTCCTTCAGTCAGGGTCATCATCACACAGCCATCACACAGCTTACTTTACTTTGTTTTTCTTCCTCTTAAGTGTCCTTGCCTTTCAAGCTTTCATTCTGATGCTGTTTATTTTGCTCCACGGCTTCTGCTCTGAATAATCTTTATTGTATTCCCACAAAGAATGATTTTAAAGGAAAAAAGAATGCAAAAAACCCACAAACGAATAAAGCAGGAAATTGATACAGGTAGGAAGCATTCAAAATACATTTTAAGATTACTTAAAATATTGTGAAACAGAAGATCTGAAGAGATTATTTCCCACTATTTCTTATACATACTCTTACATTTATTTGCCATTAGGCATAATGGATCTTTATATTCATGGGCAGGCCTGTGTAAACACAATCCCTTCAGTCCCTCTGTAGAGATAACTGCTCAAGGTCCATCAGTCTGCTTTGTGCTGTCTAACATTTTCATTGTCATTTTGTTGATAAAGTCTAGCATGAACTGGCACGGCTGCCATGTGGGCAGGCCTGCACCAGCTGCTTGCTGCCATTCACTACCCCGTGCCACCATTAGTGTTTATACAGCTACCCGGTAAATGTCGGAAGGTAGGCTTGCAGAGTGTGGAGCTGATACAGGAGAAATAGAGGGTAGTTTTTCTGAGTTAGCTCTTTTATCTACCTGACTTCATTCATTATGTTAGTACCCGCAAACACGAGCAGGTGCAGCAGTCAGACTCGACTTTTTAAAATACAATGCTCATCTCAAACTAATTGATTTGTTGTTGTTGTTATTGCTGTTTTGTTATTTGATTTTTTGGAGGGACCACAAAGTAGGTTAATCCCAATGAAGCTTTTCTGTGAAGGTCAGAAACACTGAGTTGTGTGAAACCTAAACATTTCTTATAACTCTACGGCCTTCTAGTTTCTTCATCTGCAAATGTCTTTGTTGCTTTTCTACCTTTGGAACAACAAAGTGAAGTTTTACACAACTAACATGATTCCTGTAACCAATAAAAATAGAAATGCAGATTTATAAAGTTAAAGCTTTCTTAACCTTTTGAGTTCGGACTATTTGTTATCACTTGGAATTAAGAAACATTCAGTATTACAAATGAGAAATTAAACATAGCACTTAACCGCTTAGGATTTATATTTGTGAAACTATTGATTCCTCAAATATTACCTATTAATAATTTTAGTAATTTTCTTTTTGCACAGTACCATTGAAAAAAGAGTTACTTGAACATTATGCATGATCTCTTAAAACTAAATATAAGAACAAAATATATTGACAGAATTTATGTTAAATTATTTGTGTAAGTTGTACGTTGATTTCTTCTGAAATTGACTTGCTATAAACTGTACATGTGGTAAAACTTCTAACCACACGGTGAAATGAGGCCTGTTCAAAGGACAGTGCTTCTGGCTTCTAATCAAGGATAGGTATGAACTTCTATTGACTGAAGAAAATTTAAGACGTGCCACATTTACAATCAAGAGTTTTTTGGAAGTCCTAGGCACTTTGCTCAGGTCAACCGTTCTATAAATTCTTACCACATAATACCAGATAGAAAAAAAAATGACTAGATGTTTTTGAATAAGAAATGTGTAGGTATTAATTTCAGATTACAGCAGCATCAGTTTTTCAAGAAATGTGAACAAGGTGTCTCCTCCTTTGTTACATGGAATGCATGGCTATTTTAGAAATTAATTGAAACCATTGCTTTTGATATTGTGACTTTCATTGTTTCTGAAGGTGCTGTGGTGCAGCAGTGCAGCATTCCCTTCTGTTTATTGTATTTGGAGCAGAATACAGTCTGTTCCATAATATACAAACACTCTAATCTCCTCTCTTGACCCTGTGAGTAAAGGGTCAAGAAAAGTGGCCTGTCTCTCAAGTTATCTGAATCTCTTTTCTCTGCGCAATCAATCTACTTCTCCAGTCTTTTTATATACATTGTCATTACTGCATACCAGTACAAAAGTCTAACTTTAATAAAATCTGTAATCATTCCACGAAGCGGGTAAGGGAGCTGTATCATCTAGTAGTACCAATAGAGAGGTGGATTATTTGAAATATGATTAGTACAGTACAGCAATTTTGATACTCATCATACCATTTTACTGGGAGCATGTGAGTTATGTCAGGTTATGCAGATACAGTGGGTGACGAGGAATACAGCCCACTTGATTCTTTTCATATTACCAACTTATCCCTGGAGTACCCAGTGATATGATAAAAAACAGAAAAAATGGCTCTAGTCTGCCTTGATATTAAAACCCTAATCGTTCATTCAGTGCCGTTCTGTGACATATACATTAAAAGCAATAGATTTTTGATTCCATTATTTTGAACAAACTTGAAGTTTTGGAATAGCGTTCAACTCCAAAGATCAAAATGAGTCAGGATGTTGTAATGTCACTTACTAAGAGCTCGTGTAGGAAAAAATGTTGGCTCAGTAAATGCTTCCTCCCTTTTCTGTCACTGGACTTTCTTTATTGCCCAGAATACGTACCATTAACCACTCTTCTCACTGAATGCTTTGTCTTTGTAGCATCCTCTACACTGTCTTTCAGTGTTGAGCTAATGAAGGGAATCTTTAGGTGGGGTCACCTGTTATTAGCTTGCTCAGAAAAGTGTGATTTGTCTTGCAGTTCAGTAGAGTTGATACTTAAGTTTCACCATGGAACTCTTGTATGTAAGTAGATTCAGTTGCATCTCAGTTCTGAAGGATGTTTTAGTAGTGTTGTCACTGTACTCAGTTTTAGGCAGTCAAATCACGAAAAAAATATTGCTAAGCCTTAATAGTTTGATTGAAATATACTTTTCCAGCTTGAATCTTGTAGTGAAATGCCACATAATAAGGAAAAAGAAATTTACTGTTATTGTAACCCTGGAAAAAAAATTATTCCCTTTGTCTTTAGTTTGTAGATTGTCCCTCTTTTTTTTTCTCTTGAAACTTTAAATGTAGTCTTCCTTTAAGGAAAAAATAAAACCTGATCCTTAATATTCAGTTTATTACTGTTCTGAAGCAAAAGATGTTTACATTTAAGAAAGATGTTAAGATTTAGGCACAGGCTGCCCAGGGAGGTGGTGGAGTCTCCTTCTGTGGAGATATTTAAGACCCATCTGGATGCCTAACAACTACAGCCTGCTGTAGGGAGCTGCTTTGACAGGGGGTTGGAGTCAGTGTTCTCTAGAGGTCCCTTCCAGCCCCTACAATTCTGTGATTCTGTGATGTTCGTTGTGATAGGCACGTAGCATACATTGCTTGCACCATAGTTCCACTTCTTGACTGGGTGTGCAACTCATTCGAGTTACGTAATTATGTAAGAAATAACGTAGTGTGCATTCCCTTGTACGATATTTCTGAACACTTGTCCTCTTAATCATGAAACCAAAGGCTAAGTGCTTCCTGCTCTAGAAAATTTCAAGTAATGTCTTAACAGCAGTTCTTTAAGATGACAGGGAGGAGGAACCCCTTTCTGCATCGCAAAGGAGCTGACTGCCTTTCCTTTATGCCTAATTTATAACAGTCTAGTTCCAAAGGAAGGTTTATTTTCCACTGTGTTATTGCATTTTATCATGATTCCCCCTTCCAACTTCTAGAACTGTTGGCTCCATAATCTTTTTAAATAGTGTTCTTGATCACAAAGACTGGGGAGTGTACTATAGTTCTCGGTGAAGAGTGTTCAGTGATACCCATATGGCATTACCATGGCATATACCAACTACTCTGTGTAGAATTAGATTAACTCCACCACAAACTATCCAGAATGTTTCCTTCCTAAGCTGACAGCTCCAGGGCCACTAACTTCTCTGTAATTTGGAAATTCAGGCTGCAGTGTAAGAACATTGTTAAAGGGGTCCTTGGGAAGAAGGAATTTCATTTCATAATACTAATTTATTTTCTTTTCTTCTCCGTTAGCAGTAAAAACATATTGTGGAGATGTGTTCTTTAAAAATGCAACTCTGTCATGAATTTTTATTGCTCTTGTAGCATTATGGCTTTGACTTGCACTTCCATTATAGAAATAAATACATAGCAGTTGAAAACTCTAAGTTATCAAGTTAAGATGGGGCTAGATAAAAGAGATGGTAGAGGATGGCCTGGGAAGAGGAAGGCTTACTCTGATCAAGTAGTTAAAAATAACTTTAGCATATGGCTTCGAATTTACTAAGAATCTTCTGTATTAAAAATAAATAAATAAATAAGTAATAAAAATTAAAAAAAAAGCTGGAGCATCTCTCCTACAAGGACAGGATGACAGAGCTGGGGCTCTTCAGCCTGGAAAAGAGAAGGTTCTGAGGAGACCTTTTAGAGGCCACCGAGTACCTGAAGGGGGCCTACAGGAGAGCTGGGGCAGGACTTTTTATAAGGGCAGGTAGCAACAAGATGAGGGGAAATGGTCTTAAAACTGGAAAAGGGTAAATTTAGACAAAATTTTGGGAAGAAATTATTTACTGTGAGGGTGGTAAGGCACTGGAACAGGTTGCCCAGCGAGGCTGTGGGTGCCCCCTCACTGGAAGCATTCAAACCCAGGCTGTATGGGGCTGTGAGCAACCTGCTCTAGAGGGAGCTGTCCCTGCTGATAGCAGAGGGGGGTTGGAGCTAGGTGATCTTAAAGGCCCTGTCCAACCCAAATCTTTCTGTTTCTGTGATAGTTGCAGAACTGCAAGTAAATTAGGCACAAGGTTCGTCGATATATTTGTACTTTAGTATACTGTTCTAGAGATGTCTTTCCTATTTTCTACTGCCAGTGCATGTTAGTGCATGCCTCCTAAATTATAAATAACATACTTTAATGGAAAAAGCCAGCTGAAAATCAAGTATGAGTTGTCATCTGGGATCAAGGGATAGTTCACTAGAAACTAGGGCTTATTTAAGACTAAACAATTCACTTAAAGAAAAAATATATATATTAGTCACTTTAAGATGCCTTGATGGTGATCTTCTGACCTTTTGGAGAACAAAAGATAATACAGGACCAATGTGATGAAGACCTAGTGTGGTAGAATCAGTATACTGCTGAGCATCAAATTTTTCCTTTTACTGGCAATCCTAAAAGAGAATAATGCACAGTTAGCTGTTAAAACTTCTACACTTTACCAGGAAGGAAGAGAAAATAAGGCAAGGAGGAGAACATCTTGATGTGAACACTAGTGATTATGGAGACCCTGATGTCAGCTCAAACTGCCAGTGCTAAAACTACAGTATTAGTAGAAAGTGTAATTCATTTTCAGTGGAACTATAAATGCAATCTAGGCATAAACATTTCTTAAAAGTGATTTTATGAATTCAAGGAAGATAGACTTCTATTGTTTTGGTGTTTTCTGACTAATTACCAAATAATCTTTTAAAACACCTTTGATTAGTCTTAAATTATGCCTATAATATTAGACAGATAATTTGAGGTATTAAAACAAATATTTTCTGTGAGGCTTCTTATGGGAAGCATCTTGATTATTCTGTTTTTCTTTTTTTATAACTAGTAACACTTCAAAACCTGATTGAAACTTTAAATAAGTCAGAATGCTAAGAAGCAGTAGACTTCCCCATGATTAGAGAGTCTAGTGTGTCTATGTGAAGAAAATGTATTAAAATGTATTATGCTTTGATTAATCCACATAAATATCAAATAGAATGCTAATTATACAATACTGTGCTTCATCACAGAAATCAATTACTTTTAAACTGATGTATATGAAGCAGTGAGTTACGTTATGAAGCTCTGCTTTGAAAACAAGCCAACAGAGAGGAAAATGATTACAGATCATGTCCTTTTGCAGAAGCTTATTTGCCTTGAACATATTTCCTGTTGTCAGATGCTAACCTTTCTTAGGCTCTCACTGGTGTCAAATATAAAGCTGTCTTCCTTGAAGGTCTGATTTATATTACACTCTAGCAGCAACCATTTGGTCAATCATAGAAACATAAAATGATCTCGCAACAGATCATATGAGATCTTCTGAATTGAAGTTTTTTTGTATAATCATATTTTTAATTCAGTTTATTTTTAGCTTATGACATGAAAGTGTCACCTTTTGCATGCACTTTT
>VXAB01010177.1:182207-216589 GCA_013399175.1 Odontophorus gujanensis | reverse complement strand
CTTTAAAAACAATTAAAGTAGTTGGTTTGCTAATCCTGTGAGTCAATCTGCACTAAACAAGAAGCTTATATCAAACCCTTGGCAGCTTCAGTGAAAATTAAAAAGCATGCGTTACTGTAGAGATTGTCAAGAGTGGAAATAATATTTGTCCAGTTGGACAGCTTGCTTTTGTGGTTGCTAAATGAAAGTTGAGATTCTGTCTCTTCCTTGAAAGCTTCTGTGTCAAGAAGGTAATTTGGATTGTTTGTGGTTTGACAGGGATTATTAAAATCAGATGAAGTGAAGGGAGGGAAGTGTGAGAAAGCAAAATTGACAGTGACACTCTCTATTATTTGCAGCTTGGATCATGATGACTATGTTGATATGATAGATTCTAAGTGTTGGGTTCACAGTTGGGATATGTTAAGCAGCAAATACAGTAAAATGCAGTTATAGATGATTTTTCTGACTTAACACAAAGCCATTCAGCACTTATTTTCATTGGGGAATATAAAGGGGAGGAGCACACTAGAAAAAGGGAGACTAGAGGGGCAAGTGGTGGGAGAAAGGTGTTCCCAGGGATAAGTGGATTTTCTCCTTTGTTATTTGATTTAGATAAAAACGCTGTATTCTTTCTTTGAGTCCATACAGTTTGCCTTGTTTACTTCAGGGGGAATGAAGCTGAGAACTGAGGATTAAGGACTGGTGGAACTGGTCATAAGATTTCTTTCCCAGTCCCTGGAATTTTGGTAGGAATTTTCTTAGCATGTATAATTTTACATAAAGTAAGCTGAAGTCTTAAAGATTGCTGTTTCACATCTATTTTTCATGACTTGCATCTTGCATGTTATTTTTAAATAGTGATCTTTTCTGCCACTTGGAGATAAATAATTTAAAATCTTAAATTATTGCAATATTCATATAGCTGAATTTTTAATTGCTGAAGATACATTAGCTGCACACTGTATTCATCTTTTGCCATCTAGTGAATATACAATGTATTATTTAATCTTAATCCTTTGTTTTATCTGTAGATTGTATAGGTAAACTTTCAATTTTTGAGCAAGCAAGTCAGGAAAGACATAAGACATCTGATTAGTTGAGTCTGAAGGTTGATCTCATTTCTACGTGGTTTCCTTTTTTTGTTTTCCAGCATGAGAACTTCCTGAAAAAATCAGGTTCGGGACAGCACTCAGTGTTGAGTCTTACTGATTTAATGGAAAATTAGAGAAGTGAAGGGAAAACTGGTGACACATAAAAAGCCTTTGCTGTTATTTAGCACAGCCATAGCTTTGTATCTTTCAAACGTCGTTGTGGCTAAAAATGCAATGCTTGAACAGTTGAACCATGCCAGTATAGCAAGGCCGTCTCTCATCTTCACCTGTCTTCACAGTCTAGTGAAGCATATTAGCATCCAGAGCGATTCATCTCCCAGAACAAAAGGGGTGAGGGAGCAGAGTGGCTGCACAAAAAGAGCTTACTTGGAATTGTTTGCAGATGTGCAAAGTAAGGACTGTTGAGAGATCAGAGGCTGCTGTTTAAAACAGAACAGGGGCAGTGGTAAAGGAGGTGCTCCAATAAAGGAGCATACAGAACTTGAGTAGCAAGAGACGGGTGCAAAGCCCTGATGTGAACTGGAATAGAGAATGTAAGTCACAAACAGCCATCCTGACACAGACTTTGAAATAGAAGGGGATTTAAAATGTGTACATAGGACACTATTGGAGGGGGGTAACAGGCACAACGGTGAGATACTTCTGTGCAAGAAATGAAATGTGTCGCTCCAAAGTTGCAGAAGCCCGTACTTGAGCTATCAGAAAGATTGGTTAGCATTAGTTTTCTGTTTTGATGGAAGCACCGCAGAATCACAGAGTAGCTCAGGTTGGAAGGGGCACCAAGGATCGTCAAGGATCCTTGGCCAGGACCTCACCACTCTCTCAGTGAAAAACCTTCCTCTGACATCTAATCTTAACCTTCCCTCCTTTAATTTAAAACCATCCCTCCTTGTCCTAGCACTATGTATATCTGTATATATATCAACTTGTCAAAAGTGATTTCTCTCTTTTTTATAAACTCTCTTTAAATATTGTAAGGCTGCAATGAGGTCTTCCTGCAGCCTTCTCTTTTCCAGGCTGAACAACCCCAGTTCACTCAGCCTGTCTTCGCAAGAGAGGTGCTGCAGCCCTCTGATCATCTTCGTGGCCCTCTTCTGGACCCTCTCCAAAAGCTCCACATCTATCCCTTGTCTGGGGCCCCACACGGTTGTAGTACTCCAGCTGGATCCTCATGAGAGCAGTGTAGAGAGGGACAGTCACATCTCTCTCCCTTCTGCCCATTCCTCCTCTAATGCAGCTCAGGATACCATTGGCTTTCTTGTCTGCCAGCACACACTGCTGACTCCTGTTAAGTTTTTCACCATCAAGGACCCCTAAGTCCTTCTCAACAGGGCTATTCTAAAGGAGTTCTCCCACTTTGCATACATATTTGGGGTTACCTCTACCCATGTGCATGACAGGCTGAGATCCATCCTTATTTCTGCTTGATGCGAGGCACAGTGGAAGACGGTCCTTTAGACAAATATCTGAAAACATGAACAGGACAAAGGAAAGGAGAGAGAGTGTTCCTGCTTTGATCAAATTTAAAGAATCGGAATAGGTGATTGTTTCAGGGTACATTTGGATCTGAGGATGTCTCAGGAGCAGAGGCAAGCAAACTAAGCACTCAGACCAGCACAGAGGGTTACAGGTGTTCATCAACATATGCACACTCATACACACACAGCCATCCATCTTTAGATAATCCCCTTAAATCGGAGGCAGAAACTCCCTAAGCAAGTGCATTATTACTTATCCACTCTTGAGAGATGGTAAACTGCAGAAAAGGAGGGAGGGAACATGCCAGTGGTGGATGTGATAGGTAGTGCCAGCAGGGTGCCCCTGCTTCTAAGTGCACTTCTCCTCTCTCTCCTACCACAGCCTCTCTCCTGCTTTTATTCTCCCCAGGATCTGCAGGGCTTTTTTCCACTTGCACACTGTACAGAGCCCAAAGTGGAGCACCTGATTGCAAAACAAGTCTTGGCATAAACAAGATAAATTACCAAGGTCAGCTCTCTCTACAAAACAAGATATTTGCAGCTACAGCAAATAAAACTGTGCCCATAAAACTGTCAGAATACTTTGTTGAAGCCCAGGATCATTCTTCAGTCAGGGGCCTTAGGTCCCCAACACAGTGATTTCCCCAACTTGTGTACTGTATTCGAATGTGTATAGCAGAACTAGAAATTAAACTCTGCTCGGAAGAGCGTAACACTTGTAACTAAATGTTTGGATTTGTACATTAATGACTTAAGGAACTAGAGATAGCTGTGTTGGCAGTGTATGGGACGCTGATGAATCATTCCAATTTCACGTTTCAATGCAATACTTTGCTTTTTTGACTTTAATAACACATAGAATTTTTAATTGTATTCAAGTATTATCAAGCTAGATTGAAACAGTCTTTAAGAAGATGACTGAATTTACAGTACTGTACAGCTCATGTAGAATAGCTACCACTGATGGCTTAGATCCTTAGTGGTCTTTGTGGCCAACATCAAGCTCCTTAACAAGGGGAGAAATTAAATTAACAGCCTACCTTTTCCCTTTCTTCCTCTCTTCCTTGCAGTTTAATACTGACTACCTCAAAGAAAAAGAGAAGATTTAACTTGCTCTCAACATTATTGTCTTTTTGGTTTTTTTTTTAGTATACGGACTTGTTCTGGTTTTGCCAGAGCTCTTTTCTATTTATTCTGCATAATCGTTCTGTTCCTAATAGATATCCTTCTTGCTTTTCCTGTATGCATATCCTTTATTTTGCAGATTTTCCTGTTTGCATGTGTTTTTCTGTATTCCCTATGTGCCACTGTTGCATAAGTTTCTGTTTGCTCCTTTGCAGTTGTGTTCTTCTGGTTATTTGATTTACAAAATGCTTTCCATTTTCACAGGTTAGAAGTGCTGTTTGAAGTGTTGAAGTGCTACAGGATTCTCATGCACTCTCACCACTTACTCTGTTCCAGAGAACTTGAATTTATTGTCAGTGCAAGGAAATATTAATTATGTGGTACTTGAAAAGGTGAAGGTATATTTGCTATGCATAGAAGCATGTGCTTGACAGCCTTGTAGTGTTTCTTTGTGGCTTTCAGCTGGCATTCTGGTGTTAACACCAAGAGTACACCTGAGCCACAGCAGCTGTTACCTGGTCAAAAAGCAATCATAAAGAAGTTAGAGGCAAGCAAGGTGACCAGAAAAAATGGGAAGCAACCAAGATAGGAGCTATATCATTGCCAAGTATTCTTAGAGAGCTCGGTAGTCCTTCAGCTACTGGTGTAGGATATAATTCATTGTAAACAGCACTGTGTTGTATCTGTGCAGCATGTAGCCCGTTGCTAACTATGAATCGTGGTGTAAAAGTACATGAATGGAAGACAGTCTCCTTCAAAAAAACTAAAAATATTTTCATGTAACAAATATCGACTGCATATATTAGAATTTGGTTTGATATCTCTATTCAGTTGCATGGTTTATGTCATCATTCAATGGTGGTATTCTCTAACTGCTGCATGCACATGTATTTCTAAAGGCAAAATTTCAAATTTAGCACAAATTATATATAACCTAATTATAAGAACGTTCAAAATTCAGGCTCCAGGTTGTATAGAATTGGTCTAGGTTAATAAGAATCCATAGCCTCTCTGGGCAGCTGTGGCAGGGCCTCACCACCCTGATGGTGAAGACTTTTTCTCTAATATCTAACCAGATCTACTCTCTTTTAAAACAGCCTTTCTCCTGCAACTACACACTCCAACAAATAGTCCCTGTCCATCTTTTTTTTCTGTAAACTTTCTTTGCAAGTACATTGAGCCACTTGCAAAGTCTCTCCAGAGCCTTCTGTAGTCTGAGCAACCCCTACTCTTCCAGCCTATCTACAATAGAAACATAGAATCTTCTATGTTGGAAGGGACCCTTAAAAATCATTTGTGACATTCCTTGTTGCTTCTTCTTGTTAGCGCATCCTACCTGTCCTTGGTTTTATTCTTCATGCAAGTAACACAAATATGTGTCACAATTTATGAGTTGCTATTTAATATATGATATCATATATTTGAGAGAATTAACATGTTCATCTCCTACCTCCTTGTGATACCAGCTGTTAAAAGCTTGTTGCAATAAAAGTGGAGCTCAAGCAGAGAATTTTCTTTTTTCAAATGAGGGCATTATATACAATAAGCATTTTCCGTACTCTTAAAACTTCCTAATAGGCCATTGAGGGTAAAGTTAATTTCCATATTTCAGAAGTAAAGTAAATCAAATTTTGAAATTGAGTAAAAAATATGTGACAAGCATCATCACCAGTTCATGTTTTTTTCTCCCAAATGTCACTGTCCCATAATAATTTTACACCAGAGAGGATCTGCTTCTTGTATGGCAGGGACTCCCATATGTGTAACAAGATTTTCTAGAGAAGTCTGAGATAGCTTTGAACTAGGTATTTTTTTTTATTATTATTATTTTTATTTTTTTGAAACATGGAGTAGCTCTAGAAGTTAGTGATCTGAAAGGAAGGATTCCTTTGTTGAGTTATTAAAATATGACACTTGAGGGATACCTTGAATCACTACTAGACTTGGAGTCTGATAAAAGTAGTTGGAGAACTATCGAGAATGATCATCTGGTGGCCTATTAGGAAGGGATTGTGAGTACAAATCTGTAACTGATTTAAGTTAGACTTAGACATAAATCTAACAATAAAATTCAAATCAACAGTATGATTTCTAAGTAAGATGACAATGGATATGTCGTATTAAGAAGTAGAATTGTTTAAAATAAGAGTAGATTTTATTGTCAGTAAATGGACTTACCTTACAAAAAAGAAGCCCTTTGCCTTGTAACCCAGATGAGATCTTCATTTTCTTGCTATCTTACACCAGCTGAGCAGGTTCTCCTGGCACTTAAAAGCATATTTTGTGAAGGAGCTGAACAGTTTTCAAATCCTTTCTGTTTGTCAAATCTTATATTTCATCTTGCTTACATTTGAAACTGAACTTTCTGGTAATGAAATACAAGCTTAACAGAAAGAGTAGCACAATCCATGCTGAAATGGAAGGCTACGAGGTTAAGTTTAAGAGGAAGAGGAGCCTGGGTTTCTGAATAAGTAAGTTAAGTGTTAGAAAAGTTTGTCAAGAGCTGTCTTTTTTAACCTCTGTGTATCTTTAGCTGAACTTCTTTGTTCTTGTTCATATTTTTTAGAATATTCAGTTTCAGAAAGTGACTTTACTACCCTATTTTAATCATGCTGTCGTCTTTCAGTTCTATGTGATTGAGAAAAAGAGTATATGATTTCCTCCGGAAAATCTTGAAATACAGAAGTGTGGGTCATATAGCACCTATTCCAAGGCAGGAATTGTAGCTGAATGTTTGAGAGGTAACAAATGCCCTTTCAGAAACCAATATCTTTTTTTGACTACCTCCTCTTTCATAGTTACTGTCTAACTCAGAGTAGCTGTATCCCTTCTGCCTTTGCTATGCTGCTTCAGCAAAGCCAACTGACTGACTGTATATGCACTTTCAACCAGAAGTAGATTTTTCTCTTCAGAAATGTATCTTGGAATAACAAGAAATTTGTTCACTTAAGCTTTGAAATACGTAAGACATTTTTTCTATAGTCTTCTATCTTCTGTAGTAAGTATTGTACCCATATTACATCTTCAGCATAATGAATTGACTTTTGGTACTCAGAAGTCTAGCACTAAAACATCTGACAGCAGTTTCTTACAATGATGATACAACAACACCCATACTTTATATCTTCCATGCAATGACAACCTGAGATTGTTGTTCTGTTTTATTTAGCTAACCCACAAGCGTAAGAAATAGCTTTTGCTTTTTTAATAAAATGTTGATTTTTTAGGGAATAAGAAGTCTATTTAAACCAAAGTCTGTATGGTTTATTACATTATAAGTACTTTATTTATAAAAGTAATCTGTTTCTTTCATAATACAAGAGCTCTTATTTGAAACCTGGAATGTTTCTCTGAAATTATTAGCCCTGAAGATGTGAAGAATGTGTGAGTTACGGAGCTGAAACTGAAGAATGGAATATTTCATATAGTAAATGTGAAACTGGTTTGCATGATAATTTTCAGTCTATCTTTGGTCAAAAGTTATTAGTAAAATCATAAGTCTTTCAAAGGTACTGTGTTAAAATGTGAAGATGGAATTCTGTTTCAAGTAAAAATGTGGAAACTTCTCTGGGTGCCTCATTTTTATCATAAAAAATAAAAATGAACTGAAACAAACAAAGAACAATCAAAAAACAACAGCCTGTAAACGTTGATAGTCAAATATTATTTCTTGAGGGAACAGAAAGTTGGATATTTAAACAAATTTTATGGGCAAATAATTAGATAAAACAGTTACAGTATAATCAGTAATACATTAAATGCTATTAAATGCTATTGAAGGTAACAAAAAAAAAACATTTTAAATGCAGTTTTCATTAAGTTTAAGAAAAACTAGAAGAGTGAAGGATAAAAGTAACAGGAACAAATCAGAAAGATATGCAATTGATCTCTCTCCTCCTCCCATTTTCCTCTCTTTCCATTTCTTCCTCATTTCCTTTCCCTCCTCCTTCCCTTCCCACCTTTCACAGTGCTTAATCGCAAAGGTCTTACAACACTTATTTTAAAGAATATGCTTAAGGTATAAACAGTGTCTTTAATAACCACCGTTGAAGTAAAAATGAAGTAAATATTGATCTGTTTTGGCAACAAAAATCTTTCTATTCATGAACTAAACAAACACATAATGCAATCTGAAACTCCCTTTTATATTATTTTTATGATCTTGTCAGTGTGCCAAATCATCTGTCAAGTTTTAGAACTGTAATGTGTTAATGTTTCATTTTAAGCACATAGCAAATTTTGTCACCAAACAATGAGTTTTGATGTTGATAATGTTTCCAGTATTGCATAGGATTTTCTTTAAGGAAGAATAAATAGCCCTTAACCAGATGATCTTTGCTATCTGTGGTATTTATTATGTATATTCCAAAACTCAGTGATTGCTAAGGTGGAGGTTTCCCTTGGTACTAGAAAGAACATGGTCAAGCAGACAAATGTTAGTGATCTGTATTTAAAACCATTTCTTTAGTGTAAATGGTGCTAGAATTATTCATCTTTAGTGGAGCAAGTGTCCTATATGCAATTCAGTTGTCCTAGGACAACCCATTTATCGTCATGCAGTAAGACAACAGAACGTCTTTTAGACTGTGACTTCACTTTTTGGTAAGGTAGCTACCAAGTGCATTGTCTAGATGTCTGCGGGCTGTTGCTAGAGGATGCTTTCACTGTAAGCACAAGCCATATTTTTCACTTTCACCTTCATTCATTTCCTTTTTTCTAGAAGTCTGTGGAGACTTTCTTACTTCCCCTTCTCCCCAAGACCTCCTGCAGGCACAAATCTATAAGAGCAAAGGTTATCTACACAGAAAGTGGTAGCTGCTGTCACTGTATATTGGAATCGGGACCTCGCTTTGTGTCTTATGATCCTCACAGGAGGACTTATGCTTGTCAGACATTTTTGTGAATTATCCACCTCATCTTTCTCCTGGCATCTAAGAGCACAGGGTCATCACCTTCCACATGTTCCAGCATACAGCACAACTGCATGATTACTGAACAAAACCTAATATTTTTATTCTTTGTGTCTTATATTTGATTACAAATTCTGAGTAACTTCAGCAGAATCAATTACAGATGCATATTGTAATTTCTTTTTTATTATTAAAATTATTTTCCTGAAACTTAAAGGAACTAGTTTTCTCTGAGTCTTCTACTCCTTTACAAAACACATCTGAAATCAGCAGGAGTGTGAGCCTGGGCTAATGGTGAGAGAATGAAACGCACAGACGTAGCAGTTGCATGAACTCCATTTTCTTTGGAAACTAAACTTAAAAGCAAGAACGTAAAAAAAGACTGAAGAATAGGTGATGAGAAAACAATAAATATATTACATTGAAACAAGTTTAATATAGAAGAAAGATTTAGGAAATAACTTCTATTTCCCTTGGATTCCCAGTGTGTGTTTTAAGAAAGAAGTGACAATGGACAATGAGGAAGACAACCTTTTTATAGGAGAGATATCATTGTTGTCACTTCTGGTAAGGTAAAAGACCTTTTTCTGAAAGACAAGGGAAACAGATGTCTTTAAGATTACTCAGTTTGTCCACTGGCCTCATACTGTTGTACGTAACAAAACATTTTCAGCTAAAGCACTGTGCCTCTCCTAGGCTTCATCATGAATTTGATGGTATACTTGGAATAAGAGAAGTGTAGGTTTCTTACAAATTCCAAGGTGGAAATTGTATGTTTGAGTCTGATTTGATCTATTGGCAATTTTTAAGAGAAACTAAGAAGCCTGATGTTTTTGTTGCATACTCCTAGACACTGAGTATGGATGGAGGGATGCAAGCAGTTGGATTTTATTCAGAGAAGGCTTTCTGTTGTAAGCTTGGAAATAGCCAACACAATATAGATCTAGATCCAATTGAAAAGGTAAAATAAAGTAGAATGTTAGTACCCTTGTTAATTTATTTACAAAGGATACAGAAGCTTAATGGTGTTTATGAAGTTGAAAATTAAAGGTAATATGACTTCATTATTCTTCAGTACATTACTGAGCAGTAAGTAGTATGACATGAAGCCTTGAGAAACTGTTATACGAGCAAGAAATAATTCAA
This sequence comes from Odontophorus gujanensis, assembly GCA_013399175.1. Lineage (NCBI taxonomy): Eukaryota > Metazoa > Chordata > Aves > Galliformes > Odontophoridae > Odontophorus > Odontophorus gujanensis. Next base: position 206,836 of record VXAB01010177.1, on the reverse strand, counting down.
AATTTTGGTTTATGAAATGAAACATCAAAAAGAAATAAAAAGAAAAAAATAAAGAACAAAGAATTTTAATGAAATCTCACATCCTGTTGTCAGTACAACTTTTTTATTACTATATACAGAATTTATTAAGAAACTTTAGTAATAGTATTTGGGGAAAAAAAAAATCCATGATATTGATATTGCTAAACAAGCCCTAAAGATCATAACTATAAGCTTGGACACCCCTAAGAGACATCTCTATAGAGTATTTCTGTACTTCATTTTTATAAGATCGGCATTTTTGAACCTTCTGCTTTAAATTGAGAAGTATTAGGAAAAAAACAGGATGTCCAGGAGTGATGGGAATGAAATGCAGCCCACCTTTTAGAAGCTGTGGTCACAGGCAGTTTTTGTAATCCTCTTTAAATATAATACTTTCATTGGAAGACTATTGCCAGTAAAAAAATTTAACAACTCTGTATCTGATCTTCTGAACTGTAAGACCTCAAAGGTCTTGAAATTTCTTTCCTTTAAATAACATTGTCCTCAAAGAGCACAATGTGCTAGGATGGGGGATTTTGAAATAAACCCGAAGATAAAAGGCTTTTATGGCAAGCAAAGAAGTATCTAGTATGTATTTGCAAAGTTTTTAATGGAGGATCATGTATGTTAGGTTCTTTACCAATGTGTTAAAAGATTAGTTCTTTCAGTATGGTCCTTATAAATCTGAACAATTTTAGACATCAATTACAAGCAGGATAGCAAGGCTATTATACTGGGTAGTTTTGAAAGTATAGCTATGAGGGATTTAGGAATTTGTAAAGTACTGCCTCTTCTTTCTGTGTTTGTACATGAAAGAAAGTGAGGAAATTCACACACTATCCCTAAATAGCATCTCCTATTGCCACAAACGAAAAGACAATTCTGCAGTAGATGCACTATTATTCTCACATATAGCTTCCTTTCACTTTTGTACTTCTGGAAGAAACACTGCAGTGTTTCTGGGTAAAATAGGCAAGAATTATGTGAGCAGTGGCGTCTTTCATTCTTTTAGTTTTACTACAGAACGCCAGAAAACTGTGGAAAAGAAGAAGTCAGACTTGTGCACGAACAGTTTTTGTCACAGTCATGGTTTTAGTCACTGTAAATACTAGTAAGATGAGGGATGCTGCCAACTTTTCTCATCTAGGCTGTGTACTATCTGTGGGTTTGTTGCCCAAAAATGGCTGTTTGATATGTGTTGAATGTTGGATACTGTATGATGTGTGACTCCAGCTTTGGGTAATAACTTCTCAGAAAATGACCATTTCTTCTTTTCTGAAGATTATAAAGTTATGTACTGCTTTATTCCTTTTATTTTTTTGACATAACTCCTTAAGAGTTTCTTTGCAACTCCAGACAAAACATGCAGACAAAGTCATAAGAAGAAAACTTGTAGATCTTACTTTTAATTTTTTTGCATGCACAGGTATCTAGGAAACAGGCCAAAACATCATAGTTTGGAGAATCCACAAATATTAAAAATAATAACATATCATTTTTGTCAGAAATGCACATTAGCTGATTCTATGTATAGGAAGATTTCTACAAGAGTTACTTACCTAGTCTGTTTTCAAGGTTTTAGACAGCAGTTATCATTTGGTGGCTGATGTAACTGTCTTAGATCAGAGAACTGCAGTCTCAGGTTACTCCTTTAGGTACAAAACAAACTGAGGATTGAGTTTCTTCAGTCCTGCTTGGTACGGTATGTCCTAATCCCACTTTCTTATTTGTCATCTTTTATAATGGCAGAATCAGAATGTGTCCAATATGATTACGAATTTAATTACAGAAACTGAGAATGTATCTTTGAAAAATGTATGGGAAAATGTGTTATATATAGTTGTATATAGTTAAAACTAGAAAATATAAAATTAAAATTTAAGTATAAAATGCCTGCAGGACAAACATTATAAAATGTTTTTACTCAAAAATTCTTCAGAGTTACTTGTGGCATTCCAAATAACATCTAAAAACTGCCCACATGAATACTACTTTTGGCATGCATTCAGTGTTGGTTTTTTTTTCTGGCACTAGATGGTAATACTTTTGTAAAAGTTGTGTTTGCTCTGGCAAAGTCTGAAAAATAGGTGAATTTGAATTGGTAACTGGAAAGTATAGACTTTCTGTGCCTGATTATTAACAGAACCTAAAACGATTTTTTTTTTTATAAATTGAAATTTTGATTTTTTTCCTTTTTTCTTTTTGTTTGTTTGTTTTGTTTTAGGCTGATAAAATTTCAGACATATTTTTACCATGGTGAATTGAACTAAAAGCTTTAACAGTGTCACAATGGAGCTCCAGAAATTCTGATTTTTAAATATATTCCTTGTGTAAGTCCTATGTAGTGTCCAAAACAAAACTTTAAAAATTTAGTGATGCTGAGTCTAGAGCAGTAGGAATTTCACAGTGAATATTATCTTGAACCATTGCTCTCTCTACTGCTGCCTGCTGTGCAATTGCAGATGACATCTTCTGTGCTGTAAGATGGCTGGGAATAGTTGTGCAACTAAAGATAGATAAGGAAAGTCATTGTTAAGATGATGCTTTGAAAATGTAAGTTCAGTGATGAAAAATCTCCTCAATTCTCTCATCACCTTTAGTTTTACAAGGATACCAGGGCAATAAGACGTATCTCCTGTCAGATTAGAAGCAGTGTCAAGAAAAAATGCTGCAATGCTTTGGCTAGCCATGTGTACATTCAGTGCTTTGGTTTGAAATATCATTGTTTACAAATCATATTTACATTGATAACCTCTTTTTAAACTAATGTTAATGGCAACAATTTGATTTTCCTGGACACATGCAGAATGAGATCTCTAAGGGTAACAGTTATGAAATGAAGTTTTCAAATAATTAAGCTGTCAGTAAAGTAAATATCCAGAAAGTTTGATTGCCAGAGTGTTTTGTTGCCCAAAGCTGAAGTGCAGAGCATTATTTGTGGGGAAAGTGAAAGTTACAAAATGAATAAATGTATTACATAATAGTTTCTAAATACTTTATATGTGCAATTTTTTATTTAAATTCAAAATATAGTTATTTAAAGGTTACCTTGAAATACACTGAGGATAGTACTTAAACTATTTGGAGACATACAAGAGCTAAAAAAATACATTGGCATTGACCGAATGAAATTAATGACATGTCTTGGGCTTTTATTTAACCCTTGAATGACTTTTCAAAGACTGAAGAGTTGTAGTATAATTAGATTCAGCTTCATTTCAAAATGGGTTCTTCATACAGAGCAGTACCATCCTACCATTTCTTTATCCACTGAGGGATTTTGTCTGTGCGTATATGTGGGTTATGGAAAATAACAGAATTTAGGATGCAACTAAAACAAGCAATCTAAACTCTAATACTGTATTTAGATTTACTTTTTTATTAACCTCTCCGGGTTATGTGTAACTATAACAAAAAAGGCTGCCTGACACTCTGGGTGACTGATCTGTCCCTTGAGATCTGAAACCTAGTTGAAGTCAGAACTGAATTGCTGCAGAGAAATAAAGGAAGACCAGTACTGAGTATTTGTCAGTAGAAAAGCCTGTCAACATTTACGAAGTTGGTAGAAGTGTTGGAATGGCTTTTTATGCTGTAGAAGTGATCTGGTAATGTTTTACTAGTAGTAAAAGACTCATCGGTTAAGCTTAAAAGTAATAGGGTTTATGCCATAAACTGGGAGATGTATAGCTGGCTATCTACTTAGCTGCATTTTTACATATGGCTTGTTCTGAAGGCAGGAGTTGCCACAACCTGAGCACAAGGCCTTTAACTTGGATCTGTTGATCCTTTTGAGGTTTTCCTGGTTGAGCCTGTCTAGGTCTCTCTGGATGTCTCTCTGGGGTTGTGTCTCTCTGGGTTGGTGGTCAGCTTTGGCAGAAGCCCCATCTCATCAGGCAGGGAGCACAGGGCACTGGCACCAGTTGCTCTGAGTGTTCAGGTTGTCTTATGAAGGAGTTAACTACTGACCGCTTAAAGCAGTATTTGAAAATTGGTTCATCAGATGCTGCTTTTTCCCCCGTGAACCAAAACTGAAAGAAATAATTACCTTGCTTTGACAAGTGAACTGAAAATGTATGACATGTAAGTCTTACAGGAATGCATACATGAAAACTAGACTGTCATGTTTACAAGGTGATTTATTTCATATGATGAATTTTTTAAGCAGTAAGTGGTCTGTAAACTGTACTGTATATTTCTATGAAACTTAAATCATGTAATGAAAAAATAAGGAATAAACTAATTTTTGATTGTATAGCTATTTTGTGTAAACCTTGAATCATTCAAAGGTGTGATTTTTCTTCATTATATGTACATACAATACAGAACATTTTACATTGATCATTGACCATTCTGTGGGAATGGTTAAATAAAAGATGAGTTTGATTTACAAATATTGAATGGAATTAGTGTCTTTATAAACTATGATGTAATTCTTAAGAGAAAAGGGAACGGTCTGACTGACCATGCCTGAATATAAGCAGTGCCACAACTAAGTAAACAATTTTTCAGTGTTAATGTTCTCTCTTTTTCATAAAGTGCAATTTATTTTTTCTCCATTGATTGCAGAACTACTACTGGCCTATTGCCTTTTTGCCAGACTGGCTGGATGAAGTATTTCAGCACTTAAGACAGTGCTTTTTAAATTCTACTTTTAATTACAGTATATTTAATGACAGTAACTTCTGTTAAGACACTTCTGAGTCTTTGTTCAAAGACTGATCCTCCTTCAGTAAGTTCTGTGATGTGTTTGTTTTACATCCAGGGGGGGCACTGAGATTCAGCTACATCTAAACATGTTGAGAATCTTGCACTTGTTATTTGCAGAGGGGTATTCTGTAGCTTCTGAGAATTTAAGAAAATGTGATATCCAAGAAATGTTTATTTTTTTATACTGTTAATTCAGATGTGCAAAATACTGGGCTCTGAGGCACCTTCAGGCCTTAACTTTGTTTTGAAAGATACAAACCAGAATCAGTGGTGACACTGCCCTAAAGAAATGTCCCATTCAGCTACTTGTAGGTCTGCACTCGTAATTGAGCAAACATACTGTCTTGGCCATCTGTCTTTATCTGATATTCTTTTGGAGCATACCTCTTGTAGACTGTTCACTTAGGATCCATCAGTCTGTTTTTATAGTGGCATCTAAAGGAAAATTCCCAAAATGTGACCGGAGGCATTTCCACAAAAAAAGAAGGGCAGCTTATCTGCGACTAATGGGGCTTAGGAAGTGTTATTTATGCCATCACTTTTGAAGATTCACATAACTGCTTAGCAGCTTTCTCCTCAATTGAAGGCTTAGTCCTTCAGGAATAAACAGTATTTGAGGAAAAAGTGTCAGTCTTGATCGTTTTGCAGTTGAATGCTAACAGAGTAGGCAGTCACAATTTGTTTTTCATTACGGTTGCTAGTGATGGAAAGCATATAGAAAGCATATTTTTTTTCAGTGAAAGAACAGTGAGTCAGTATTCACAAGGTAGTCCAAGCTGTAATCCAAGGCCATAAAAATGATCCAACAGGTGGAACCCCAACCCTACAAGGACAGGCTGAGACAGATGTGGCTGTTCAGCTTGGAGTAGGCTCCATGGAGAGCAAACTTTCAGTAGCTTAAGGGAGCTAAAAGAAGGAGGGAGACGGACTGTTTATCACGATCTGTTGTGATAAGGAAGGGGGAGATGGCTTCAAACTAAAATAAGGGAGATTTAGAGTGAATATAACAAAGACGGCTGTTAGAATAACAGGTTGCCCAGAGGGGTGATGGATGCCTTGTTCCTGGAGACAAAGTCAGACTGGATGGGGCTCTGAGCAGTAATGTGTTTGAATTTCAGAAAACAGTTACTATTTGGTAAGAGATGCACATACAAAAAAGTAAAATACCCACTAATGTATTTATTTGTAATTTCTAGTCATTGTAGTAAAAAACAAATCTTAAAACAAAAACAGCCTATAATGGAGAAAGCTTCTATTCCAGTTGATATTAAAATAACTGACTTTTTAAAAATGAAAAATGCAAGATGTTAAAAAAAAAGTCTTTTTTTTACAGGTGCATCTCTGTAGAACTGTCCTCTGAAGCAGACGTAAGGTTTACTATTCAACAATAGTTTTAAATTCCCTGCCAACAAGCTTCTCTTACTAATATAAGTGTTTCAGAGCAGCAAAGCATTGTAAACTTTGATATTGTGATTTTTTTTTTTCCTTATTTAACTGATTTTCTGTATGTGTTTTACAGATTCTGAATATGGAGTGGGGAGGAGAGTATTCTCTTGATTCTTCCAATTTAGACTGTTTGTTAAATGTCCTCCCTGGAGAACTGGAATTTCAACAGATCCTTAATGATCTTGATGAAAAAATAAAGAAGAATTCTTCAAGGTAATGAGAATGTTATTTCTATCCAAAATCTTACATTTAGGGAGAAATGCACTTTTTCTTTCTTTTCCAGTTGCAGGTTAAAATTCTTATAATTGTATCTATACTAATTGGCGTTTTTCACTTGATCATTTAATAGTATTTAATACCATTTAATTTTTATGCTATGGTCTTTCTCTGCATGGTACTTTTAGCGTCTGAATCATCTTAATCTTAGATATTATGGCAGTAGGTGAGATATTGGAAGAAGAAAATGTGTATTCCCATGGCAGTTAATATTCCCTATTGCTATGAGAATTTTTATTCATTAAAAGATAAAAAAATTCTACAAAAATATTAAAATTTAATCCCATAGTGTACATTAACAATTCTAATGAAAGTAGAAAGCAAATATTCTTTACATTTATTATTTCTTATATAATTCATTATTTTATCTATTTAAATTACATTCATGATGCAACAGAGTATTTTATAACTAGAATTTATTTTCAAATATGTTTAATTTTTCCATTTTTATAAAAAATAAATCTTTGTTACTTTTCACTGAAAAATGATTTAGATCATCTCTGTGTTACTGTTACATCATGCCAAGCTGACAGATTTTTAAGCTTTTTGTTTATATTATTACTATCTCATTTTTTTGTTTGTTTGTTTGTTTATGTTTTTAATGTTTTTAGAGATGCATTGTGATGATAGATATTCTAGGGTAGCAATGAGAGTGAAGATCTGGGTAATATGCTTTGAGTTGTGGGCCACTGCACAGTACAATCTTTTAGCCATTGAACTTAGTGAAATGCTGATACTCGGTGTTCAGTTTATGTCATAAAATAGTTATAGATGTTTCTGAATTATGGTGCCATAGGAAAAACTGGCATCAGCTTATTTGGCAAATGTGTAAACAGGATATTGTCAGCTCTTCAACTAACAAATAACACTGATTTTGTCACTGTTGTCAGTCTGAGTGTTGGAGTGATTATTATCAAGATGAGTCTGTGGAAGGTTTGCCTTACTGCTGCTTCCTTTCCAATATGTCTTAAGGGTGTGCTACTGGTTGAGAAAACTTCACTGCCTGCTTATTTTTTGTAGAAATTTATATCAATTAGCACAATATGTTACATTTTACATTAAGATCACCGCAGTGGAAATATATTCAGATGTTTAAAAAGGTTGATTGCTCCTTTCACAATTCTAGTCACAGAATCATAGAATGGCTTGGGTTGGGAAGGAACTTGGAGCCCACTCATTGCTAGCCCACCACATTAGGGCCCAGGGCCCCTTAAGTCAGGCCTTGAACACCTTCAGAGCTTCTCTGGGCAGCCTGCACCATTGCCTTGCCATCCTCTGAGTGAGAACTTTGCATTTCTGTTGAACTGACACTTCAGCTAGTTTTTTAAATTAATTTTTACAAGGAAAATCAGAACATAGCTCTGTTGTTACCAGGTGATATTTTGCTCCTGTAATATGTCAGTTTCAGAAATGGAGAGGAGTTTAAAAGAAGATGGACAGCAGCTGATGTGACTTTTAAATTAAAAAGAGTATTTTTATTGCTAATATATTAGAGGTAGCATGGAATGAAATCATTTTCAAGTTACCATTGATCTTTGTAAGTGGTATGATAACAGCAGCTCTATGTGTTACAATGATACAATTGGAATATGGTCTATTTTTCATCAGATAGATTTATGATTTTATTATACCACAGAGAATAAACATAATAGTATACAGCATATATATATTTTTAAAAATAAAACATTGTGCAAGAAATTGTGATCCAGAAGTGCATAAATCACTTGAATGCTCATTTATTGCCTTCCAGCTGAATAGCTTTTATAAAATTGTATGACACAACAAATCAGATCTCCTTTTCAGTACTTTGAATTACTTTGGTATTTTTGAATTGTATACGTTCTATTTGGCACTATAGCAAAGGGGGAAAAAAACCATATGTGGGAAATGGTTGTATTTCTAAGTTTTAAGAGAGTAAATGGTTCGTGCATTCATTATTATATAAGCAAGCTCCTATTACATCTGAATGTTAACTTTATAGTAGTTTACCAAAGAAGGTGAGTATGAACTCTCAAAACCACTGTGATTGCTGACTGGTTTTAAGTGCAAAGGTAGTGTCAGATTACTGCAAGCATGAAGTTGTATTCATAATTTCATTAGGACTGACATTTATCTTCAGTATTTTCCCTCACGTATGCTTTGACTTAATCCTTGTTTTCAGAAATGAGTTCCTGAATTTTTGTTTTCTAGCATAGATACCTAAATGTTTGTAACAGTTGATTTATTAATTTATTAATATTTATTAATTCACAGAACTAAACTTTTGGCTCATATTTACTACTGCTACACAGAAAATAAGCTATGGGTTTTAAACCTAGGTTATCATGCAGACTTTAAATATGATTGTGCCATAAGTCTTTTTAGCAGTTGATCTGTGTGTACAGTTTTCACTTTGCTGGGTGATTGACTCCTTTGTAGTGGTGATGAAGCAGGGCAGATTCTGTGAGGCTGTAGGTCACTGTGAGGCATTTCAAGTCATCTTCAACCAAACAATTACTCTGATTTCGCCAAAATTATTTACTAATAATTACATTTCCCCAATACAATGCAGACCATATCTTTCTGAGGCTTTTTACAAAGGCTTAATTTGACTTCAGTCCGATAAACTTCATCCTGACTGTGTAATTAACAGTGAATTAGTCACCTGGGATTTCAGTGGTCTTTTATCATAGTCTCCAGTGAGGTCAAGATTAGTAAGTACTTAGAGGATTGCATCTTATCCCATAACTGTTCTTATAAAATTAATGTCAAAATGGTTCCTATCTAACCACTACCAGGTACTAATTGCTAGAAAAGGGTAATAGAACTAAGAAGAGAATGTGATTGTCACGCTTTTATGACTTTTGTTATCGTTATTCTACATCATAACATCATGTAGTGCACTGAGAGTTAAAGAATTAATGCTCCAGTTCCATGGGTTGTTGGTAGTTCTGGGTATACCTGTCTCAGAGAAGAACTATGTACCCCAGGGGACTGTTCACTGGTCTGTTTCCGTTTTCTGTTCAGAGGGAAAGATAAAGCTGTTAGCAGGTCATGAGATCTCCCCTTTTCCCTTTCTGCTTGTCCCTGCAGTGTGTGGACTCCCTGGCCACCTTGCCTTCAACATTAGAGTAAGGCCTTTCATTTTATTTTATTTATTAGCTTAAATTCTATTTATGTTGTTTTACATTGTGTTATCTTGCATTCCACAGTATTATTTAGTAGGTTAACTTTCCTCCTGAGATAGCTCCTGCTGTTTTGTTTTTAGGCCCATCTCTCTACCCTTTCCCCCTTTTCCTTTTCCCAGGGTATGGGTCTCCTTGCTCTGTTAGAACCAGGCCAATCCGTCCCATAAACCATTGTCACTGATTTTATTTGTATTCAGTTTTGGTTGTCTTTGTGCCTAATCACTGATTTCAGGCAGTTGTTTCTTATGTTTTTGCTAGCTTTTTTTCTAGAAATTATAACAAGGAAAATGCCTATAGGAGTACACTGCTAAAAGATTCTCTGGAAGTTCTCTTACTACTGAAAGTGTATGGCAGGTCTTCTCTCACAGATTTCCAATTGATATGATTGATTTTACTTGAAATACTATCAGCCAAGCTTCTCAAGAAATATAAATGACAATAACGTAGAAATATGGAGCTAGTGCTTCTGTATTCAGAAGATGATGGAAAGAATTAGTTCATTAATTTTAAAGGAAACTACCTGTTCTTAGTAAAATACATGTAAACTCTGATGCTAACAACAGATCTTCATGCATATAAAGCTTGTAAGTATAAGTAACATGAAGTTTAAAGATTATTTCAGTTTATAGCTGAGCAGTTTAAATTTAACCAATCTCAATGTCATTTTATGGCCGTTCTGTATTCTATATAAAGTAAATTGAAACAGTGCTCTTTAGGAATTGAAAGGAGTTAGATCATTCTTCAACTCACTGACAGTAATCGTAGGTAATGGAGAATGATGCATGGCGATAGCAGCCCTCATTGGTACTATGTTCTTCAAAATGTTTTATTGGTGCATACAGCTGTTCTGTTATAGCACTCGGTTTGTAACTGAATGGTCCCCCTGTTTGTTGCTGCAGTCATATCACAAGCAGCATGTGCACATGATTAGTAAAAACTCTTAATAAATTGGAGCACCTGGCAGTTCTTAAGCTGAGACTTTTTCTCTGCAATGTAAATACTTACAAATGATTTCAGTGTGCAACTCCAGAAAAATACTCCTAATGTGGACACAGGTAACATCACAGAACTTGGCTTAGATTGTTAAAAAATAACCCTCAGCTGTAAGGAGAAATCATTTTAGTGAAATCACATTTTCACTGCCATAATTTACTGGTATTCTATGCTGGACCAACCACATTGCTGAACAAAGGGAAGACAACTGATCTACCTGGACTTCTTTAACATGATACCCCATCATAACCTTATCTCTACATTAGAGAGGTAAGGATTTGAAGGGTAGACCATGTGATCGATAAGGAATTCGTTGGAAGGTCACAGCCAGAGGGTTATGGGTCGTAGCCAGAGCATTATGGTCAGTGGCTTTATGACCGGTGGAGGCTGGTGATGAGTGGTGATCCTCAGGGGTCTACCTTGCCTTGTGGCTGGGACTCTTTAACATTTTTCATCAGTGATACAGATGCTGAGGCAAACCTTCAGGAAATTTGCTCCTGGTACCAAGCTGAGCAGTGTAGTTGATAAAGCAGAAGGAAGAGATGCTTTCCTGAGGGACTTTGATAAACTCGAAAGGTGGGCCCTTGTGAACCTAGTGAGGTTCAACAAAACAAAGCACCGGATTTTGCACTTGGGTCAGGGTAATCCCAGGTACGTATACAGACTGAGAGAAGAATTCCTTGGGAGTAGCCCAGCTGAGAAGGGCTTAGGGGTCCTCACTGATGAAAAACTTAATGCAAGCCAGCAGTATGTCCTGGTCTTATCATTGCACATTGCATACTGATTATCTGGGGACTTCGTCTGGATTTGTGCCTGTTTGTTCAAAAACAAAAACAAACAAAAACAAAATACAAAAAAAAACCCAGAGATTATTAAAATAAAATTTGAATAAAATTAAGATTTGAATTAAAATATAATTTCAGTTAACTTCCAGTGAAAAGGTGAACCTAGTGAGGTTCAACAAAACAAAGCACCGGATTTTGCACTTGGGTCAGGGTAATCCCAGGTACGTATACAGACTGAGAGAAGAATTCCTTGGGAGTAGCCCAGCTGAGAAGGGCTTAGGGGTCCTCACTGATGAAAAACTTAATGCAAGCCAGCAGTATGTCCTGGTCTTATCATTGCACATTGCATACTGATTATCTGGGGACTTCGTCTGGATTTGTGCCTGTTTGTTCAAAAACAAAAACAAACAAAAACAAAATACAAAAAAAAACCCAGAGATTATTAAAATAAAATTTGAATAAAATTAAGATTTGAATTAAAATATAATTTCAGTTAACTTCCAGTGAAAAGGAATTATTTGGAAAAAAAAAAAAGAAAGTATTCTTCTTCAAATTGTAATTGTGAGAATATGATTTATTACGTGCATCAAGCACATTTTTGACATCAACATCATGTATTTGGTTTATATTTTTAAAAACTTCAGCAAATTTTGAAAACAGACTCATTTTCTACACTGATAGTAAATTATAAAGCTTTAGGTACTGGCTTGTACAGTGAAGATGATTTTAATCATATTTGGAAGAAGTCTTCTGTTTAAATTAATTGCTTTCTAAACTCGGATAATATGCATAAAATCTGTATTTTTCTTCAGAAGTAACCAAATTCCTTAATATTTTATTTAATAATTTAGTTAATATGAAGGAGTAAGCTTCCATAATTAATCATGTTTATATAATACTATATATTGACAAAAATCTTAAGAAGTATCAATATTTTTGAGATCACATTTAGCTACAGTATGGTGTAAGTAAACAGTATGAAAATATTTTTATTCTATGGAAAACAGTTCTAGTACAAACAGCTTGTTTTCTTTATTGAGATATAAGGATTAAACCAGATGATTAGAGTTATCATGGTTTGTACTACTGGGCCCAGTGAAATTTACCCACCAAATCCCCATATCAGTCTTAGGAAAAATTACTAAAATGTCTGGTCTTGTGAAGGCAGTAGCTTTTTCAAAGTCCATAGTTTCTGAAAGGTGAGAGTAAAAATTGGTTCTTAACTGAAGCACATTGGCAGAGACCAACAACAGTAGTGCCTTCTACAGCACACACTGGTGTCTCCTGTTGGGTGTGATTGAATGAGACATCTCAGCATGCCTCAATAAAAGCCTTAGTTTGTGTCCCAGGTGTCAAGGTGTATGAGCAAAGCATTTTGCTTCATTATCCTGAGAACGTGTTTCACTAGTTCAAAAAGATAAATGTGGATTTTCATTTGACATATATTTATGCATATAACAATTATAACCATAATTCATAGTAAATACAATTAAACATGGAAAAGTAAGCTGCTCAGAATATAGGAAGTTCTGCACAAATGTGCATGGGATCTTCTTCCCAGTGCAGTGATGGAGCACTGGGGCTGCACACAGAGGTGGTGGGGTCTCCTCTGGAGACCTTCAAGACCTGCCTGGATGCCTACCTGTGCAACCTGGGCTGGGAGCTGCTTTGGCAGGGGGTTGGACTCAGTGAGTTCACTTCCAGCCCCCACAGTTCTGTGAAAATGCGCAGCTAATGGTGGTGACTATTGAAAAGGGTGTTTCGTGTCTGAGAATTTTTTTTTCTGTCAAACGCTGTTATTGTTCTCTTTGTATCTGCTGTAGTTTCCATGGGAATAAATAGGAGGCATTACTTTTGGAGTAATCAGTGGGTAATAAGCAAAATGGCTTTTCATCTTGTTACAAATTCATATGGGTTATTAGTGGTTGAGGTTTTTTCTTTATTCATATTTACAGTGAATCACATTTTTATAAACATTTGGAAAATGAATCTTTCTATCTAGGGAAGTTATTCTAAAGAATGTCCATACTTTAGTTAAGGATACTAACTGAAGAAGTTGTAGTAATTTTACTGCATTTTCAAAGTAAAGGTCTCTAAGCTGGTGTTTCTGTCCCTGTTGGTACATTTTGATTCATTTCTCACTTTCATATCTTTACTCTTCTCCCATCCTTTCCTCCCCTTCATCACCTCTTTTTTAATTTTCTTGACTTAGTTTGCCAAAAATATTCATTTTTCCGTATTAAGACAGCAGATGGAGAAAAACAAGTATATTTCGTCTATATGAAACAAAAGGGCAAGTGACAGTACAATAGGCCTTCTTGTTTGACTGATGTTACAAAAATAGCAGCATGATCAGAATTATTAAGCAATGAAATATCTGAAAAGAGCTGAGTGATAACTAGTGGAATTATTTCTACTATTATGGTAGCATAAACAAATACATTTTAATTTACATCAGCTCTTGTATCCTTTGTCAGATCTAAGAATATAAATGGTATAACTAATATACTCCAAAATAAAATTACTTGTACCGAAAATTGCTTTTCACTGCAGTAAACCAAAATTCAGTCTTAAGCAATAGCTCTGTTTTAAACTTAGGTCTGCCTAGATCTAGGAAATACCACTATTTAAATGGAAACTGTGCTAAACAGTAAACATTGCTTTTAAGGAAAGCACTTCTCAAATACTATAAAGGTATTCTGGTGGTAAATGATATAGAGTGAGACTGTTTCTGAATTTTTCAATTTTGTTCTCTTTATGTAGGTGCCCATAACAATGATAAGGAAATTTTTTCAGATACAAGGCTTGTGATTTTTACAATTGGAATCACAGTAATTACCATATCAACCACATGTCATTTCACAGTTAGGAATGTTAGGGTGTGGATCAGCTACATGAAAACAAACTGTTTTCTTTCAAATATTCTAATAACAACAATAAAAAATGATCTGATTTCTTAACAGAAGTGACTATAAAATTCTTTTCAGCACTTGCTGAGATGTGCCAATTGGTCTTCATGAAGTTGTTAATATATCTGATGTATGGTAAGGGAACCTCAGGCTGCTAGAAGCAAGCCTTTGTATATGGTAGCTGTTTCAATTTGTATCTGTTTCCTTAGCTAATTCAGCATCAAGGATCAGATCTCAACTTGAGCAGTATCTTGTTCAACAATTTCTTTTCTAGAAAGCAAAGATTATTTGAGAACTTTTCCAAATATATTATAAGTTTCATGCTGGAAATTCAAGCCTCATTTTGTGAGCATAATTTGTTAGGAGAAGGACTAGCATTGCATGTTAATTTGAAATAGTTGTTCTTTTTTGAGATATGGAATATATAGAATACTTTTATTTCCAAACAATAATAATTTTTTTTTCCTTTCTAGCATGGAACAATGTCTTAAAGACCTGCAATCAGAAGTAAATGAAATATGCACTGATGAAATGCTACAAAGCACAAATGACTGCCTTCAGTGGTTAAACAACTGCAATTTTCTTTCTCTCCGTCCTTCATCTACACAACATGGAGAGCTGATGGAGTTCCTTAGGACTCTGGTAAAAAATTCTTAACTGAAGAGGTTAATGTTTGGAAAAGCTGGTGATAGTTTGCTCTTAGTTTATGTCAGTCTTCACTATGGCGAATATAATTCAGGATTTTACTATAAGGTTTAGTACCATTTGCTTATGTTTCCTTCTGATAATGTCGTAAGTAATGTGGGGCAAAGTATTTTTATTGATTATTCCACATGTTGGGCACTGCTAGGGCTGTGAAACAATACGTGAAGTTACTGTTTACAGAAAGCCTGTTATGGTTTGTTCTTCACACGTATCAATATGAATTTCATCCTTCTGGTACCGGTTATTGCCCTTTACATATTATTTAAGCATTAACTTACTACCCATTTTTGATAATTTGAAATGTGGAAGCCAGTGCAATTCCAGCAAGTGCAATTGAACTTAACTTGAAATTGCATTTCACTTCAGTGAGAAAAATTAAGATTTTGGAAGGCATTTTTGTTCGAAATTTGTATATAAAGTTAACCTTAGAATATATATGAGGAAGTAAATTTTTTGAAAATTGAATTGACGAGATAAGTGAAGGGTGTTAACTAAGTAAATAGCAGCCTGCAATTTTGTATATTAACTACAAACGTGTGACTGTATGGCATGCATATATTCAGGTGTCTAAATAAGTCTAAACCTTTTCCAGTGAATTATTCTGGATTGCTTCTTAGCCATGGTTTTGTTGAAGGACTGGAACATCTCTAGGCTAAGATTCACTGTAGTGGTAGAGGAAATCTGATTACAAGATGTGCAGTATTTTTTCCTTTGGGATTTCTTCTGGCTAAAGATTAAACTTCACCACATCACCTTGTTTATTTTGACTCATGAAAGTGTCTGTTGATCCATGAATCTCTTAGAATCCACTGAATGCATGATTTATAGCTGTGGATCACTTAAGATTTTCCAAATTAGGAAGTTCTAGAAACACCAGATCTGTCATATTCATGTGGTGAAGAAGTGATTTAGACCTTTTCTAGCACAGGTGATCAATTTGAATGTTGATGTTAATAATCATCCTGCTCAAGAGTGCCAGACTGCTACTTGTCATACCTGATCTAGGCAAAACGAGAGAATCCAATGTTTTTTGTTACTCCTTTTAGTCTAGGGAGATCCTTACTTAGGAAAGGTGATGGCAATGGTGCCTTACATACCTGGGTCTGCACCCACCATTCACCTTCTCTCAGGTCTGTTCAAGCTGTATACCTGAACACCAGGTGGCAGCACCTGTTTGGGATATTCCAAATTGTCCCCATCTGGAATGCCTTGAGTACATCATAGACAAAATTTGCTTTTTAGGTCTTCATTTCCCAAGAATCATTGAATCATAGAATCATAGGGGTTGGAAGGGACCTCAAGAGGTCATTGAGTCCAGCCCCCCTGCCAAAGCAGGTTCACTACACCTGGTAGAGAACCAGAGTCTATGGACTTCTTGATGGTCTGACTGTGGGCTGTAGAGGTCAGTTAAACTTTGGGAATAGTTTTCTGATAGGCTGCTAAACAGAGAGTGATGTTTAGCAATATGATAATATATGATGATTAGAGTGAGAAGCAATAAAGATTAATGCAACACATACTGTCAGGAGAACAACTGCGCAGCTTGGGAACTGGGACATCTCTGTTTCCAGGCCCATAGCTTCTCAGATAATGTAGCCTGTTGTGTAGATGGGACTACAGATGAAAAGTGTGTATGTATTAGCTCCTTCTGTAGGAATTTAGACTCACAGTAGATAATCCTTAGCTCCATAAACACGTGCATTAAACTGTTTTCAGTAGTATTCAGCATTAATTAGATTATGATGATTTGACCTCTCCTAACTGTGTATTTCCATCCATTGAATTCATTACTCATTTATTTATAAATAAATAATAATTTTATAACAAATAATAATAATAAATACATATAATAAAAAATAATATATTATTTATACTCCATGAATTCGTTACTTTTATTAACTTAATTAAAAGTTTGCACGTGACAAATTAAGTAACATACAATATATCGTCAATAAGATTAACCTTCCTTTTGCCTCAGGACAGTATTTCTCCTTGTTATCACANCTGCCAAAGCAGGTTCACTACACCTGGTAGAGAACCAGAGTCTATGGACTTCTTGATGGTCTGACTGTGGGCTGTAGAGGTCAGTTAAACTTTGGGAATAGTTTTCTGATAGGCTGCTAAACAGAGAGTGATGTTTAGCAATATGATAATATATGATGATTAGAGTGAGAAGCAATAAAGATTAATGCAACACATACTGTCAGGAGAACAACTGCGCAGCTTGGGAACTGGGACATCTCTGTTTCCAGGCCCATAGCTTCTCAGATAATGTAGCCTGTTGTGTAGATGGGACTACAGATGAAAAGTGTGTATGTATTAGCTCCTTCTGTAGGAATTTAGACTCACAGTAGANCACCCTGTATGTTTCTTATGTTAGGGATTTCACTTAACTTTTCAGCTGCTGGTTCCATATATGCAGTGGCTAATGAGCAGCATTTAGGTTTATTATCAATGTGATATTTTCTAGCATTGCAAACTCAGTGAAACACTAAGAGGATCTTTGTAAAGCCTAAGAGTGTTCAATTATGTGACATTCCAACATTCTGTTTACTAATTTGTAGTTCTCAATAACTTAAAGCCAAGGATGTATATGAACACATCTTCACTGAGATCACTTCCATCTAAACTAATGAGATTTTAAAGAATAAAGTCTTTGTAATATTGGATGTATATACTCACATAATTGGCACTAGTCTATTGTAGGTAGTGGTCTACTATAAGGCAAAGTGCAAGTCTTCCTATGTGCTGTTGTCACAGACTTTCTGAGCCCAGCAGAGCTTTTCACTCTTCTCTAAAACTGCTCAGTATTAATTTGAATCTTCTACTATTGCTTTTTCCCTTAAAGTTTTTAATCATCAAGAAAAAAATAGTTCCAAAAGTGAAAAAATGCTATGACTGAAACAATTAAAAAAAATATTCAAAAGTATCACTGAATTTTTTGCCCTAAATTTTGTCTTTTTTAGTATTGATTCAAAACATTTGTTGATAAAAGTCTAAAATGAACATTTTATGTTTCAGAACTATTGAAGTATTACCATACTCAAATATGATGTAGTTCTCTCCCTTTCAGAATGAGAAAGGGAATAAAACTAGTAATTCCCTGCAAATAGGATTAACTGATTGAGTAGTTCTGAGGGTGAAAGGTCACTGAAAGTTGCCTTTCCAGCCTTGCTGTATATGGTGGAATTTGCCCACTTGATTCCCAAAACCCAGAGAATCAGGAGTGCAACGTATTTCATTCAATTTTCTTGTGTCTGCGATGGGGAAATCTGTTGCTGTTTCTGGGCCATTGGAGGACTGGGAGTTGGTCCATACAAATCATGGCCCAAAGGCTGTGGGCGAAGCCAGCCTGCTTACAGGGAAAAACTTGTTCAGTTTTTCACAAGTTTTCACTTGTAGTTCTTAAGTGTGTTATGGGCAGATTCTTTTATGCTTAGAATAGACTTTCTCACAGATGTGAGCAGCACCAGGGCACAGAAGGCAACAGTATTTATTCTATAGATTTCTGTCTTGGTTTTATGATCAAAACCTGTTATTATCCCCATAAATGTTAATTTCATACAATTTTCTTTCTGAGACACGGTGTGGACCAGGACAGACAGGCCCTATCAGCTGCCAAGGCTTATCTAGTCAACTGTGGTTTTTCTAAGCTTTCCTTTGATTTGTGGGTTAGAACTGACTGACAAAGTGGGTTGAGGATATGAGATGGGGAGAGGAATATGAGATCATTGGAGTAGGTAGACAAAGAGATGGATTGAAGCATAAATACATGGGAAAACAGCCTTCGTTGTTTCTGTTGTTTATAGAGCAATTAGTTTCAGTCTGTTTGCTGGTAAGATAATTAGCAATGGAAGTAATTGGTACTGTAGCACAAAGCTGTTAATTTTACTAACAGAGTTAACAAAATATTTCTAAAATACTGTCTGATTTACTTTTGTTAGCAAAGCTTGCTGAAAAATGAGCAAAATCAGGAAGAAATGATTCTTCACTTCCTTCTGGATCTCTCTAGCCAGTGTGGTGTCTCATTTCCCTGTTCTCCAAGCGGGATGTCTTTTGATTTTACGTCTTCTCTTCATGCCATTGAGGATGATTCAACTATGGATGTGAAATCTCTCTGGGATGATGTGAGACTGCATCTTCGACGATTTTTAGTAAACAGATTGCAAAGTCAAGAAGAGACAAATCCTAATGCCTCACAGCAACAAGTACAGTTTAAAACTCAATGTATACAGCAACTTCTGTTTCTTTATCCTGAATCAGAAGTCTTATCAAAGTACCAAAATATGCAGAGTAAGATGGTTCGTGATCTTCTACAGAACTGTGTTTTGTCTAGCTGCGGTGAAACAAATTTTGATAAGGTCGTTCATGGTTACCAAAGCTCCATGGCCACACTGTGCACAATAATAAAAGAGGATTTCTATATACTAAATGGAATTATTGATCCTTCTTCATCACTGAAGTTTATTAATGAAACTTATCTGGATACTATCACTGAAGAAATAACAGTTCTTCTTGAAAGACTTTGTGAGCTGCAGTTCAAAGAAAATGCTCTGCACATAGTTAAGGCAAACAAGATTTCAAAGAAGCATAGGAGAACAGTTCATACTGTAGGTTAGTAGATATAATTTATGTTCATTGTGATTAGATATTATTTTAATTATACTTTTTTTTTCCAATATGCCTGATTATTTCCTACTAAGAGAGAGTCCGAAGATTATTAATTCCAGCTTTATGTTTTAAATGAATTATTGCAGTTGAGGTATAGACCACATCAGAATTGTGGAAAAACACAACTTTAAAGTAAGGGAAAATATTTTATACTTGTTTATTTAGAAACTATGATATATTTCAGTGGATAATGTTGTCATGCATTAATCTTTTTTTTCTTTTAATGCAGGTTATCCCATCTACTGAAATATACCTTAGAATAAGAATGATTTAAACCAGGTTTTCAAAAACATGAATTGTCTGCCACTTGTAAAATTCTGATTGGCGGAAGTTTTCTAACCATGAAATAGACACAAAATCATAGATCAAAGCTGACCTAAAAAGATTACTGTACCGATCCTAATTAAAAAAATAAATTAATAAATAAAAATTAAAGTTTCTGTATGTGCCAAAGCACTGTTAGGATTAATGAACTTGATCGTTTTTTCTTGTTCTAAGGAATTTGAGGCAGTAAAAGAATCTGTTATCATTGTGTCAGTCCTGTCCTTTCTTTTTCACCAGTGGCGAATCATAACAAGCCAATTTGTAAGAGAAGGAAGCAGAACACTGCCAAAAAATCATACAGGATGCAAAGTTTCATTTCGTAATTGCATGAAGTTATGTAACTGCTTTTTCAGTGCACTCCTATACACGAGTTGCTTGTTTAAAACATAGACCTCCATAAAAGTGCAGAAGACTGCCGTCAGAAAATGTTAGAAGTTCAGAATAATATGAAAGATAGAGAAACAGGAAATAGACCTGTGGATGCTACAACAAAGATGAGTGACTCCCTGAGGCCCCATCCACTGCTATGCTGTGGGCACCTCTGCTGCATTGTTTCCCTCCCTTATATTTGCTCTCCCAGAGTGCATCTAACTTCACTCATTGCTTGACTCTGGCAGCAAAGGGTCCCTGTTGGAGCAGCTGGAACTGCTCTGACGCGGGGCACTGCTGGGCTGTGCCCCTCTGCTGCCCCTGGACAGGTAAGACCAATACAGTGCACGGATAATTTATTAGGACTCCTCTGAAGAAAATTATAAGGAGTAATGGCTTTAAGCTGGAAGACGGTTGGTATAGATTATAAGCTCAGAAGAAATACATCACTATGAGAGCAGTGAGGCCCTGGCAGAACTGCCCAGAGAAGATGTGGGTGCCTCATCCCTGGAGCACTCAAGGCCAGGGTGTATGGGGCCTGCCTGTTTGGCAATGGATGGGCTTTGAGGTCTCCTCCCACTCATATTATTCTGTGATTCTGTGGTTCTATAAAGTTTGTGATTTAATGTTTCTTTCAGTCTCAAAACAACTCAAACTACTCCAGCTGTCTGCATTTTACATTTTAGATGGGGTTATTAAAATGACTGTAAAACTGACTAAAAAGAGACATTAACAATTTCTGCACTATGTGAAGGAAGATATCAATCCTTCAGTCTTTTAAGACAGTTATTTCCTGTGCCTAAATATTCTTTGTCACAAGATGTGTCTTTATACAGTTCTGTGTCACTGCATCTATTAGGACAGATTTGCAGTCTACATTTTTATTGTAAATTCAAAAGAACAGAGAAAAATGAGAATATCCGAAGTAAGCTTCAGGAGCTGTGAGTTTTAAAAACATTTACAATGAAGTTTAAAAAAATCCCTATTTCTTGAATCCCTTACAAGATTTTAATTTTGGTCTCCCGTGCTGACCTCCAACCAGAGCACAAGGGATGCTCAGGAAGTTGTGTGGGTACACATCAGCTGAGCTGATACCAGCTGACCAGTGAAGTAGGCCATTCCCTTTGGCATCATGCTCAGCAAGGAAAGCTGGGGAAAGGAGAATCAGCCAAATACTGGAGTGACCACAGTGAAGTTATCACACTAGGATAAAACAGGATCAGAGTTGTGAAGATTGGTAGGATGTTTTCATCTTATTTCATTTTGTAGTCATGTCTAAATGTTGGAATTATTAAATCAAACTAAATTTATACTTGTGTCATTATGGAGATGATTGTTATTGAATGCTTAATTTAATGAGAGCTCATATATGAAGAGTCTTCTCTGGTAAGAAATTTCTCTCTTTAAAATGTTTGACTGTAGTAGATTTGTTCTATGCTCATTCAGGAAAAGGCATTTTTCTCCTGGAACTCAAGTGTTTACAAGGCACTTCACATGGAAATAACCGTATTGGAAAAAATTCTAGAGAATACTATTCGGAGTGTTTTCTTTTTTTCAGCTAGGGACTGTTACTAAATTCTGATTAGGCAAAGGACACATATACTAGCCTCCGACAACTAAGAAATAAAGTCTGTATTTATACATATTTTAGATTAAAAGATGATTTTGCAGTAGGTTGGTGTGACAATGACACCGAGATTGCTGAATATTAAACAGCAAAACCAAACATACTGGAGCATGGACAGAAGAGGGGAAGATTATTTTTTCTTCTTAGCTGAAAGACAGTTCTACCAGTATGTTTTGTATTTTTTTATGCATATTGACTCTGCCTTTTGGGAACCACCAAACCAGCACATTTCAAAACAGCAACATAATTTAATCTAAGGCATTCAGTTGGGACTGTTATCCCAGAAGTGAGAAAAAAGCTCTGTGTTTGCTTAGTTCACCTTCAGGGAAATGTGATTTTTTTATTTTTTTTTCCTAAGTACAATTATAATTGATCTTCCTGTATGGGAGGAAAAAAAAATTAAAAAAAACCCAACAAGAAAATAATGAAGCAGTGCTAAAGAATCAGATAAATTTATATAGAAGACCTACTTCTGGCTGGAAAGTAAAGATAACAGGCTTTAACGGAGTCATGACACTTCAAAATATTTCATGCATAATAATCTATTTATGGAGTAAGTAGTTAACATTTTTTTTCTTTTATGTTCAATTAGAAGAGTTATTTGTTGTCTACTGTAATGAGAATGTTTACCAGGATTGAGGATTAATATGATTTGATAGTGGAGCTGGCAGAGTGGTATTTGAAAATAGGCAAAGTCTTTGGCATCACTGATTGGCAACTCCCATGAAGGTAGAAGGTTTTGTGTTATGACTTGATCCCACTTCCAGGTAAACCAGTGCCTCTTAAAAACTGTTAACCATGCGGGAAACAACCAATAGCATTTGGGCTACATTACTGTAATAGATTTTTCAGGTCTTCCTCATTGCTGTTTTTGAAAATAATATCCAAGGAAGGCTCCTCCTACCTTGGGTTCCCCTGAAATACTTTTTTTTCACATATTTCAATGTATTTTGTCATACTGATCATATATTTTTTTCAGAAGCTTATGCAGTGTTACAGTATTTCATAAAGGTACTGAAGATGTTATATATTTGTTAACGTAAGTAGCATGTAATTAATCATGCAAGCAGCTGGTTTGTAGCTTATCTGCTATGATTTTTTGCTTCACTTACCAGTGTGATATTTCTCAGAAGTTACTTGTGATAAATCTGTTGAATGTGGATTGTAATTCTACCTTCTGAATTATTTTTTGTGTTCCTTTGCTTACAAAAATGTTAATCCAGTTTAATCAGGCTTTGCTGACATATCTTAATCCTTCATCTCTTTTAAATGAAGAAACAGGCACTCTTAGCAGGGATAAGACATCAGCCAAAGGAACTTAAAAACCATGACGTTATACACATCTAATGTAACACTGGAAGTACATTTTATCTGTATAGATTTTATTTACATGCAGAGAGAGAGAAAATCCTTGTGTGGATTAATTCACCTATCTTAAAATTTACTTTGGCTAAAATTAAATAAAATTCAGAAGCTTTATTTTTTTTTCACACGTTCAAATTCAATTTCTTATTATTTTGATTTTGTAGTAAACTTGCTGAGACCCTTTAAGTGAATAGGAATTCTAATATGATAACTCTTACCCCGGGGGTATATATTTTTAATGTTTGTATTATTAGTAACTTTTAGAATCTTAAATGAGATTATTTTTTTTAATGTGGTACTGTGCATAATGTATTCATTAAAATCAGTAGCTGACTATTTTTATGAAAATATTACTGAAAAGTGAAGGCAAACTAAAGCGGTGAAAATTGGTCTAAGAATATTTTTAGAAGCAAAGTAGTTTAATCACTTTCATTGCTGTATTTTAGTATTCAGATTCATTAATAGTTATACCTGAGTGTGTTGATCTCTTACTCATGTGTCCAGGAGGCTCCCTTTCTCTTTTCTTCCCCTTTATTTCTCAAAAATACAACCACTTTGATGCTGCTGTAAAGGTAAATTCAAGTATAGTTTTCCCAAATTTATCGAGAAGATGTATGCAAAGAATGATTTCAATTATGATGTTTTTCATTGATGGTGTTTAAATATTCATGAACTTCTAAGGAAAATAATTGCATTTACGGAAAATGTAATCTGAATATAGTGTGTATCTGAACTTGAATAGAAGTACTGTCTGTTGTTTAGAGGAGGAGTATTTGTGTAGAAGAGATATGAACAAGAAGAGAAACAGGCTTTGCAGTAGCCTCTTGAAATGAGGGAAGCTTTGGGCAATTAAATGAAAGGACTTGATAAGGAAAATCTATTTTGAGGTGATTCATCCTAACACGTTCCCAGCAACATTCTTTCAAGCTATTTTGAAGTACATGTTTTGAGATTTGCACCTTTAATTTGAAGAAATCCGACTTCTCTATATTTCTATGTGCATCTTTATTTTCATTCATTTATTATTTCCTTCCTCTGAAATGAAGAACTTAAGTTTCAGATATTCTTTATCCTTCTAATTAATTTGAAGTCGGTTGGTTTGTGATCTCTTGAGCCAAGGTTATTGCCTACAACCAGTCTTCCATGATCTTCATTGTGTCTACCAAAAAGTGTTCTGAAGTAGTTTTGATACCTGCTGGTTTAGTGACTGCATGAATTAAAAAAAAAAAAAAAAAAAAACCAATTATGTCTGAAAAAAAATTGT
>VXAB01010177.1:145794-180626 GCA_013399175.1 Odontophorus gujanensis | reverse complement strand
CACCTATTTAAAAAAGAAAAAAGAA
The DNA here is from genome assembly GCA_013399175.1 of Odontophorus gujanensis. Lineage (NCBI taxonomy): Eukaryota > Metazoa > Chordata > Aves > Galliformes > Odontophoridae > Odontophorus > Odontophorus gujanensis. The sequence goes on along the minus strand of VXAB01010177.1, from coordinate 180,601 downwards.
AAAGATGAGTAGATAGTGTGGGTAGAAATCTATAATAGGAAGTTAAAAGAGAAAAGCAATGGACATACAGTCATGATGCAGATATCTGCAGTTGTTTTTGTTCCTTGGGAAACCTATAAAATTTTGACAAGCAAAACAAGATCCTATTACTCAAGGGAAACATAATAAATGTGTTTGCGTTTAATGTTGGAAATAATGTGTTCCATAGCCTCTTTGTCACATATTATTTATTTCTTATCCTCGCAAGCATTGTATTTGATTTCTACTGCACAATTATATTAAATGGAAATATGAGTAGTGCTGAGGAGAAAATAAAACCATCTGTTTGAACACAGAGAGTAGAACTTTTAATAAAAAAGAGGTACTCTTTTAAAGGCCACATGAGCATGCTACCCTAGGACCAAAAATGTGTTTCTAGTGGGAGAATGACATTTTCGTAAAGATTACAAAAGCATTAAGCTTGTTACTTTTTAAGCTTATAGTAGGGGGTAAGATAACAGTATCTAAGTGGCTGAAATGTCAATTGAACTGACAGAATTTGAAAGCCAGCAGCGTGCCTGAATACCTTCCTTATTCTTAGAGCTGTTGGTTGAAATTGCTATTAAGCTCATAATGTGAAAAGTGACAGTGAAATCCCATTATGGATCCCTTCTCCTATTGAAGAGATACTCATTTCACGATTTGAATAGAGTACTGTTTATTTAACAATATCAGTAAACACTAATTTTGCTTTCCAAATCATTTATATATTACTGAACAGGAAATTGTTCATGGTTTTTTGAGTCGTATTTGTATGGGTTGTTATATCCTGATGAAATAATTTATCTTTGTGAATGGGATCTTGAATCTGTTTTTTGAGATCTTCAGAAGTGCAAGAGATTTTTTTGTTTTGGTTTGTTGTTTTTTTTTTTTTTTTTCCCTTTCCAAATGTCTACAATTAGCAAACACCAACTAATTAGCTTCATTTTGCTCTCTCAGCACACCTGGGTACTATTCTTCAGCACAAAGTGAGCATTTAACTCGGTATGCCCTCTGATTATTGCATTCTCCCCCCCAAGTCTAAAATATGAAAGTGATTTACTCTCCATTCTGATACTTCATGAGTGATCAGAGGTCAATTTGGAATTATATACTGTATTATTCTGTTTAATTGTAAGTGGCAAAATTGGAGATAAAATTATTGAGCTAGGATCTCTTTTGCTTATTTGAGTTTGTGAAGAAAAATGTGTAGAACCACAGCAGATAAAAGAAAACTTCAAAAATTTCTTCCAAAGAGACTCCTGCATTATTGATTGAAAGTTATTGCAAGTCTTTTCAACATATACGTCTAACACTGTATAAGCACGAGTTAACTAGATGGCCCTGGCTGTGATTTTTTTGTCAGGACAGAGAACCTATTCTACCTATCACAGAATGTGTATTCTGAGAACAAGTTTAACTTTTAAAGGACAAAACAGTTTTATTCACACTACTTTGCAAAAAATTACATCTGTTTGAATAAGACGTATATTGTATCCAAGGGATGGATATTCTGTGTTAAGTTAGAACATAAATATATGTTTCACAGTGACTTAGACTTAGAAATCAAAAGAGCTTCTCTAATTTTAAATCAAATAACTATTGTATGTACTGAGATTTATTTTTATTTTTTTATCTAAGGACAGGTGTGTTGACTTACTGTTCACATGCTAGGAAAGTCCAGCAGAAACAGGACTGTCTGTAATAGAGAAATTGTGTTTTCCTTAACATCCCATACTGTCAGCTCATCTATTAAGAGATGTACTAAGAGTGTAGTAGCAATAAGTAGGAACCAGTATGTGCACATCTGTGTTGATGTATGATTAATCCTTCATTTGCAACATAGAAATTGTTCTAGCCTTCCTACAAAGCATTGGTTAAAGTGTTCCAAAGGTGTTTCTCTAGGACTTTGGGAACAGCAGTGTTTGTCCTTTTATTTTCTGTATGCCTAAACTTAAAAGTTGTTATTTTTTTATTCCTGTAAAAGTACTTGTGAGAATTTTGTGGTGCTTTTTCCTAGATAGAGTTCTGAAATTAACAGATGTATGAAGCAGATGTGTGAGTATGGAATCCAGCTTCGTAAGTATTTTTCTGAGCAATTTCTCCTATTAGAACAAAAGCTGTCACTATCCACCTCTGTTGTATCTTGGAAATTCCAAGGAGTATGAGAAGCAAAAGTGACAGGAGCACTTTAATCTATTATTTAGGGAAATACATAACATTGTGGGCAGACTACACAAAGGAATGATGAATGCTTGATAAAAGTTTGTGATTGGTTGAAAGTTCCAAACAACCTTAATTTGAATAGAGTGGGTCTGATGCTGTTATCTGATCTGAGTGAAATCCAGCCATTCCACTGTGAATGTAAGCACAGAGGATAGAAACAAAGTTAGCAAATATCTCTGTATTTGCAGGTGCTAACAAAACTGAAGATAAAACATAACTGCATTAATTACTGTGATTTCAAATACAAATTACAGTTTTTCTGTTAAGTAATGTTAAAGGTCTTACAGAGGAATGTGCATAAGTCCTATCAACGGTAACATTCAGAAGAAAGTTTGACAGACCTGGCAGTGCTTAATTTTTCTGAAGCTCACCTTCTTGAAATTCTTTCTGAGCTCCTGTCTTTCAAAATAGATGCTCTCTCCAGTTTGCTACAGGCTCCATCAATTGTTATGCTTTTTTTTTTTTTAGTCACACTTCTTTGGTGTTTTATTTCTGTGTATATACTTTGGGGAATGCAATAACTCCATCAGCCTACACTGTAGGCAAGAGCAATTAAAATAATATTAATATTAATAATAATAATAATAATGGAGTGGAATCAGTTTATTTCATTGACAAGGGCAGAATGTGGTTTCAGTCCTATTGAGAAATGTTACAAGAAATGGCATTTTGCCATAGGATAATTCTTAAAATTTTCTAGAGAGAACTGTTCACCTTTGGTCACAATTTCAGAAGGAATTGTCAGTTTAAGAATAGCTTTTAAAAATAGCCAAAAATGCCATAAAAAACTGTAAATAGATTCCCCACTGCCGCTTTCAAACCATTTTAATTAATAAGAAGTTTTTAAAATGTCTCCAATTTTTTTTGTTATGATCATTATTAGAAAATGATTGGATTCCAGCTGCTGAATACCCTAAGTGGACTCAACTGTAACTATTTTTAATTCAGAGATTCATTAATTGGTTTACATTATTTACATTGTGATTGTATACCAGAAATTGCAATGCACAGTCAGAATATCTTCTGATTTATTAGAAAATATGTTTGTTTTTGAAAATTAAGATGCAGATTGGATGTGTAGTTTCAGAGCAAGATGTGTAAAGGTTTTCTGTTTTCTTTTATTAGTCATTATTACAGGGTGCTTCATCCTTAGAGCACCTGAGGAATTCCCTGTAATTTTCTCAACAGAGCAGTAGAATATCTGTATGCTGTCAAGTAGTTAGGCTGGTGAGATGACTTGCTTAAGATTATTACATAAATTAAGTGTCAGAGCACAATCAGGCATTCTGGCTCCAGCCTGTGTTTCCAGCACTGGCCTATCCTTTTGTCGCTCGGTCGCTGAACATGATTTCATGCAAAGATTTAATTTTGACACATGTATATACTCCTTGTTGACAAAGGACTTAGGCATTCACTAGATAACATCAACTGTCACGATGAGGTGAAAACTGGTTTAATTTAACTGTGAAGACATTACGGTATAGATTTGATTAAAATTTCATGTACAGCACATCTCTTTCAAAAGATGAGTGCAGTCTTCAGTGAGGTGGTTGAATAGCCAGCAGTAGTATCTCTTTTTCTATGACAGACAACCTCACTTGATTAAATATATGCAAATTTATACATGCTTAGCTTGTTTATACACAAATTGAAACCCCTTACATTTCTGCATTTTTTCTTGCATACGCATGGTGTGGATGTGTAGTATAGAACTTAGAAAAGTCTCAAGTTAATGGTGATATCTAATAAGAAAGTGTTTGCTGTCTTTAGATCTGTGACTATTTAAAAGGAAAAAGGGGAAGAGAAGTAATCCAACGTAATCTGTTTGCATGAGCTTTTTTAGCCAAGTCTCATTTCACCTGTGCATTTCACTGGAACTAGAGGGGACAGAGCTGCAGAGTAAGACAGGTGCTTAAAAACCACTCCAAAAACAGTTTGCATCCATGTGGTTTCCTTTGCTGCACTGGTAGTTCTTTTGGATCTGTCAGTTTCAATCAGCAGAGTGTACATGTGATCAGTACATCTGATAAACTTGTCAGTACCTTTTTAAAGCAGGATTCCCCAACCTATTCTGTTCAACTCTCCTCTCTCCTTCCGTTTTTCATCATTTCAAGTAGAACCTTGATAAGACAGAGGTATGTCAGAGGCAGGTGTGTATAGCTAGCTCAGCTACAACTAATTTGTGCGGGAAAAAATTAAATCAGGAGACAAATTATTTCATGATCGCTCATTCCCAGCAGAGTTGGGCATCATTCTGAAGAAAATATCAAATAATTGGTTTCAGGCCATGTCAGACACATGCAGTTCCCTTCACTAATGGCTGCATGAGGTAGCATTAGGCCTCAGGGGTCACCAAAGAACTGAAAATAACTTAGTGCCAGGCAGAGCAATAGAGAGACAGAGCACATAGAAAATGAAATGGCAATAAGTACAATCTATAGGGAAAATGCGCTTCACTTGGAGTTTAATATATTGCCTTTGGATCTGGCAGTAAGCCATGCAACAATTGTTTACCTTTTTGTCAGCATCTGCATCTGTTCTGTTTTGTGAACGGCACTTAACTTTCAGTCAGCAAATGCTGGAATCAATAACTGTTAAGGGATTTCCTTTCTTTTTCTCATATTCCGTAACAAATGCATACTACAAACGATGTTTGCCTGCGATTAACTAGGAGCAGACATTAACGGGGTCAAAGGGATTTGGCTGGGAACATTTTATAGCTTCTTGGGTTTGCAGTAATTGTGTCTGTGTGATTTGAATGTATCTTGTATCCTATCCAAATTAAACTGTTAAAAAAATGTTAGCAGGCAGTAATGAAGATACTTTTAGTAATTATCTTAAGTACTGTGTATAGAAGACTGTTGGCACTGTTTATAATAATTTAAATCTGTGTAGTTACTGTGCATTACATCTGCTTTGCAGAAATATTAAGTTGCCTTTTACAGTATGAGGAAATAAGTTATTACGCCCAGCAGTACTAATTATTTGAACCTAGCAGTTACATTAAAAAGCATATATCACCATGCAGCTTAAGAAGAGAAAACAGTGAGCATAAAAATTGAATATACCATTACTGAATGCAAGTGAAATGACAGTACAGCTTATACACAAGCTCTGTTTGGGAGACACAGTGTGCAGATGGATGCTGCCATAATGCAAGATTGTTACAGTACTTACAGCATCACTTAAAAGTTAATATCTCTGAGAGGTGAGGAACACATTATTGTTAATGGAATTTATGTACGCAACTCCCTCTGCACAGCTTTGAAAATTTACGCTTTGAAATATCCCTACCAGTAGCTGAGTTTCTTTTGCTTTATTGGGCTATTTATTTTCAGATTTTAACAAAATGTTAGTTCCATTTATGGCACGGCTTTATTATTTGTATACAAGTTGTGGTTAGATTTAAAGTTTAATATAAACATTTTCTTTTCGATTTTCTTCGTCATCTAAAATTACGGGTTGAAATCCCTGATGTCCCTTTTTGTGTCTCTGGAAGAACAATGTTGTAGGTCTATCTTCTATGAATTTAAGGTTTACGAATGGGGGCAGGGGAGTGATATTTAATGTATTGGGAAGGCATTTTATAGTAAAATTGATTAAAAGAGTTTTAAACCCTTGGTTCCTGCTGAGGGAGAAATCCCCTCTGTAATCACTGCAGAAGGCAGTCATCAGGTTGCTTTCCAAGGATTCCATGGTGAGTCTCAGAAGCAGTTTAGTCATGTGTCTCTGTATGCTCAATAGTAGGGCTAACTAATCCGAGAACAACAGGGTCGTAGCAGAACTATTCTTGAACACAGCCAGCTTGCCTGTGATGCGGGGATTTCTGTTCCTCACTTTACTGTGTCACATCCCTGGGCAGGCTGAAATGATTAGAATTAGTCATTTGATTTTTTTATTACTTTTTTTTTTTTTTTTGAGATGCTGTGATTGCCATTTTTTAAAAAATAAAGTAAAATAAAATAAAAAATCACAAAAGTTGCTTTGAAGTTATGGGACTCATTTGTATGCATATTTTTATATACCTTTTGAGATGTTAAATGTTTCCCAGCTATGAATGAGGAAACTGAAAAGACTTTACTTAATGGTATCAAGCGCTGTAGATTTTGAGGGTCATACTGCTTATGAAATATTCTATAAAATCACAAGTTAGCAAGTACCCAGATCAGTGAAATCTAACACAACCTTTTTTCTCGTGATGCTTCATTTTTGGAATGCAAGACTTATCTTTTTACAATGAAGGCAGAAGTCTTGCTAGTGATTTTAAGAATTTAGGAGAAAGTAAGGTACTATAATCAAGTACTTTATGTGCCTTTTCTTCTGTGATGCTTGAAAAATACTTTAATTAATTTATTTGCTGGCTTAGAACCCACTTGGGTGTGTCAAAATTTTATCACCAGTGCAGTATAATTTTCTGGTGCCGTGTTTTTTTATTCCTAGGAGCCTCCAAGTGCTCTTATTACTTTGCAGAAATTACCTTTCTTAACAAGTAAATAAAAGAGAGGGGTCTGGGATTCATTGTTGAAGAGGTATTGCATTCTCAATTTATCTACGAAGTTTGAATGACGTGCTGATTTTTGGGGAGTTTTTTAAAACATTGTGCTTTAGTTTTCTTCATATTTTATTTTGCAGAGTGGATATAATAAAATAAAAATAACGATTTCTTATTGTTAACAACTTGTGTAGGTTTTGTGTTGGATTTTAAATTAAGTAGAATTAGCCTCCACAATGTACTTAAATTATCTCATTAGAATAGAATTTAAATCCCCGGTAATATTACAAAATCGTCCCTGATTTCTCTAGTAATACTTATGTTTCTCTTCTTACAGTATTCATCCTCTGTGTTCCATACAGACAACTGTTTTAGTTGTTTCCTTGAAAGAAAGTGGGAAAGACTTTAGGAAGGGCAACAAGATGATAGAAAATATTGAGTGGCTTCCATATAGTGAAAATCAGGCAAGCTAGAATTGGGAGCAAAACCACTAAGAAGTTGGTGGTATAGTTGTCTATAGAATGATGAGAAGCATCTGGAGAATACACAGGTATCAATGGCTGACTGATTCTTATAACAAAGTTAGCGTGACACATCTATTAACCCAGAGTGTAGTTAAAGTCTGTAGCTTTTTACCACTAAGTGTTCTGGATTCTAAAATGAGATGAAGGTTTAAATGGAGAAACTGATGAAGTAGGAACTCACTATGGATGATTGTTTGCAATTTCTATGTGCAAATACCCTAAAATGCTAGCACGAATGGCATCGTTTTTGAGTTTGTGTGTTACTTCATGTGATTTAAAAATAAAAATAAAAAAGGACATTTTTGTTCTTTTCTAGTCAATGTTTTGTGTATCAGTAAGCCTTGTTCATGAAAATTATTGTGGGAGTTAAATTTTGTATGTTTTCACAACATTCTCATCATGAATCATCAGTATCTGAATCCTAATACTTAGTAACTGAATGTGATCATTCATGCAACAACACAACAAAAGCCCATGGATTGATTCTTGACCTCTTCAGCAGAAACTTCAGAAATGTCTGTTTCTGTAACAGCTGTGCTCTTTCTATTTAGGTTCTTCCATAATCATTTCTTTGTAGCTCGGCCAATTGCACAAGACCTTCCCAGTCTGAGGAAGGAAGAAGACAAGTAGAATTGTGGCATGACCTCTGTACTGTTTCAGGGCTTTAGTGATAATGCAATTGGGTAGGAGTGGAAGGGAGAAGCAAGCCCTAACCTGGTTTACAGTGGATCTTCTGTTCTAATCTGCACAACAATTCGTTAAACTTACCTGAGCTTCAAATGCTTAGAAGTTCAGGTGAAAAGTATTTCCATTTGGAGGGTAGAACAATCTTGGCTAAAATTTACCTAAGAACCTCAATTAACTGCGTGTTATAGCATGCAAGATCCATTCATCTCATGTTAGGATGTTGAAACACTTCAACTGAGAGAGGCTAATATTCAGGTTGCATAGTAGCCAAAGATGGAACAGAGGCTTAAGTAGTTTCAGTTTGTATTTTGTCTCAAAGAGAAAACATTTTAAAGATTCTTTAATTTTTGGTAACTTTTTCTTTGAATGGAAAATGCTATCTCTGAGCTAAAATGGGCCATTAAAAAAACTAAATAATGGTTGATTTGCACTTTATTATTGCCATGGTATTTATTGTAACTCTGCTTGTTACCTCTGTTTTTAAGCTTTTTCCTGGCGTACTTTTTTTTCTACTGAGTAGATCTTATTCTTTATGATTTTGGGGTTGGTGCCTTCTTCAAAGCCTCTTTTCAGCTGAGTAATAGCTGTTATGGCCTTCTTCCATCCCTGGACCTGCCTATTTGAGACCTCTCCCTTTGCTTTGGAAAGGACTCTGCACCCGCTTCTTCTTGATGTCACCATTCTTGAATGAGTTCTGAATAGAAACTCAAGATGCAGTGCAGTCCATCTCTGACCTCTAGTTTAGCACAACGATCGATCACCTAAGTAAAATTGCTTATTTCTTCTTACCTTCTGGAGAGCAACTGTCTACATACGTCCTTGTACAACCAGCCAAGTGTTCTCTGGCAAAGTTGGCCTGCATCATTCTTCAACAAGTGTGGAACGTGCATTAGATCTTGGGAAAAATTCTTTGGCTTTAGTCCATTGAGATGCAGCGGAAAGCAAAACTTGAAAATTAGTACCCACAGTGTTTCTTTTGCTGTATATCAGCATCAGCTGCCTTGGCACTCTCAAAATCTCTGCGCAATTAGACAGACGTTTAATATTAGTCTTACTCAAGGTATCTTTTTTTCTATGAGCAATGACACATCTGAGGTTCAATGGCATGCCCATATGTCCTGTTTCAGGAAGGCAGTATGGATGTCCTGTTGATGTACAGTTCTACTGCAGCTATTTTCTTGTAAAAGGATTTGCATGAATATGTGCAGAAATAGAAAATAATGTCATTTAGATGAATTAGAGTAGCAAACACTTTGCAGGCTGTTCAGAAAGGAAAATGGTTTGTGTTATGCAACTTGCTACAAGCTCCCTTCTCCAGTTAGACTGTAATATCACTGTTATCTCTGATTCATGGTGGGCTGAGATCAAGTTCAAGTGCTTTCAGTCACCCTGTGCATGACTGTGAATTGGTAAGGATACTGTCAACAGCCTTAGGTCATCACAGAGTGATGTTGCTCCTTGTGTGATGGGTAAATTAGTTCTATGAGTTCTCTGACCTCTTTGTGTAACATCAGAAATCATCTATATTCAGTAACTGTTTCATCATGCACTACTCTGTGGTGAGGGCTGATTTTACACTAGATGGGTTAACAACACTGAGGCTTGGTTGAACAGGTAATATAGAGAATCTTCCTGTGTATTCCACGTCTGTACAGAAGACCATACAGAAGGGAAAGGTGGGTGAAATACCAGTGAATTCTACTGTGCAAAGTATGTCTAGTCAGTACCCACAACTGTCTCCATTCTGCTTTCTTTTTCCCTCTTTCTAGGTCTTCTCCAGATGCAGTTCAGTTTTTGGCTAGCAGGAGCCCTTTCTGTGATAGACCATGCACTGAGCAGCAAGGGGGGGAGGGGTGATGTGTACCCTTCTGAAAGGTGTACACAGCAGAATATTTTCAAGTTTTGTTTTCCAGAGTAACTGCGTCATTTCTGGAATGTGTTTATCACTACACCTATCACCAATGAAGGGCCTTTCTTACACAGAGTTCACTTTTAAACTCCACAAAAATAAAGTCGTGTTTTCTTTAAGAAATAACAATTTTCTCTTGCTTGAATTTTGGCTTCCTTGCTTTCTACATATATCGTTCATGTTTTGAGGTTTTGGTGTTTCTTTGTTTGTTTTTTCACTTCAAGGAAGTTATATAACAATTATGGTATTAATTCATGTAAGTATGTTTTTCAAGCTCTCTACTACACTAGACACATAGAATCATGGAATATCCCTTCTGGAAGGGACCCACAAGGATCACTGAGTCCAACCCTGGGCTCCACACAGGACCACTCATGATCCAAACCCTGTGTCTGAGGGCAGTGTCCAAACACTCCTGGAACTTAAAGGAAATATAAGTTTTCACTTCTCTTTGTGTTTGGTTATATACTCCAGAATTAATGTTACTGTGATATACTTTTGGTGTCTAGGTACACTTCCTTTCAGTCTAATGAGGACAGTGTAGATTGGGGGCAGTCAAATAATTGGAAGGTTCCGTTGTTCCTGGAGAGAGGGGACAGGAACATCACAAGGTTTTTAAATCGCAGGATTCAGAATTAATGTTCCATTGATTTTTATGATGTGATTAATGATGCTCACTTTTTGCATTTGTTTTGGCTTTCTGCAGAATCAAGGAGTCATTTCCTACCAGTTAAACTCAGTTTATGTTATCAAGCTTTTGAGTAAAGGAGAATTCTCAAAATATCTGGGAATCTCCTATTTTTTGGAAATTTAAGATTTTAAGTTGGAGATCCAATGATATCATTTACTCTTTATTCAGACGGGGAAGACTCCACCAGATGTAATTGTCAATAGCACCTTCTTCTACCATTCTTAGAAATACAAGAGACTAATGTGAGCACATCTTTGTGGAACTTTGAGGAAGCTCAGATGTCAGTGCAACCATCACAGTTCAGTCTCTAAGGCTGCAGAACAAGAATAGCAAATTAGGGAATTTTTATTCAGAGCTCAGCTCTGCTCTTTAGTTCTGTGTCTATTTAAAAATGATTTGTGAATACCTAAATAAAAGTAATCTAGGAACTTTGAGGAAAAAGGGAGGCTCTGAGTACAAGGTAGGAGAGGTTTGACATATGAGAGTACATAAAAGTACATGTCAATCAATTTCTATTTGTTTTCGTCTTTTGGAGCATCTCTTTACTCTGGCTCTCACTCTGACACTTTCCATGTGAACTGTCCTTCTGATGTTAAATCTGCAGCAGAATCCATACAAACATGGCATCAGCTCACCATCATTTGCATAGAAGGGCAAATTTTTTATTTTTGAGGAAGTTATAAAAATAAAATAGTCATAGCCGCGTGGTATGGTAATACTGGATTGGAAACAACTCACTGTTTTACAGTCTGACTGTGCTTAAAGCAGAATTCCCTGGATTAAGTGACATGATTATATGTTATGATTGCAGGTGTTAAGCTTTCAAAATAATATGTTAGGTTTCTTCTTTTAAATACCAAATGCTTATAGGTATAATACTTGCTGATATTTGTTCACTGACAGTCTCACTTGTTTTCAAACCCCACATATTTAAACTTGTGGAGTGTGAGATTGATGCTTCTTTTCACTCAAATGTCATACTCATCAATGGTATTGTGCTAGCAGATTGTTAAACAGACAAGGTGACTTGCCGAGTGACAGTGTGGGGATGTGATGTCCCAAGCCATTGAAATGTAGTAATGATGTGCTTTTTTTCATTCTGTTCAATCAGTTTTTTGCAAAACAGTGGCTTTTCTGTAAAATGCAGGTGAGAAGGTTTCTGAGCAGTTCCTTGGAAAAAAATCCCAGTTAATGAATAAGAAAACCTAGAGTTCATTTATGCCTTCCCACAGAGACGACAAATGCGAAAGACTTAGGAAGAACTAATGTGACAGTGTTTTATAATGAGAAAAGGATACATTATGTCATGGCAAAAAAATATATATATTTATTACTTGATTTACAGTGCTTCTCTACATTATCAATCTTTCAGTATTGTTTTCTAAGCAAAAGTGAAACTTATTTTATGGTTTTGCTTTAACAGCCTCCCAAGAATGCCACAAAAAAGGAAGGAACTTCTGTTTAACACTGTATCAACTCAAATGTCTTTCTCAACTCATCGAACTCTTTTTATTCATGGAAGAAAAAATCGAAGAGCTCTCTGCAGAAATTCTGTTGATGCCTTTGTTTACGGAGAAGAATAAGAGTGTTCAAGGTAATGAATGCTTTTCCTTGTTTATTGATGCTACTTGGTGCTAAAGAACAATTCGGTGTGATTTTCAAAATTACTTACCTCATTTATGCCATCATATTAGGTAAATGTATTCATTATGTAACAGTATCCACTGCAAATCTTTCTGAAATAAGCAAATTTACCTCTTAGCACAATGATTTGTAGAAAAGAACTGATGATTGTTTGTAAAGACGTGCTATGCAGTAGTTATTGATGAAGAACTGTCGAACACTGTAATGTAATGACTCCTATTGAATTTCATGTAAATACCCTATGTTCCATGTAGGACAAAGCAGTATATAAAATCTGAATTCTTTGTAACCATTTCTGTACTTGCCCTTCAAAGCTGCCTTTTTCAAGAGGGAAGAATAGACTTCTACAACAGTTTTATTGATCTTAAATGATCACATAAATATTTTAATATGTAGTCTTGCACCTATAGTTGTCACAACTACTTACAATTGGTGTCCTTCTTATTCCACTTGCTTCAGTGGCTGTTCTCATAGAACTAGGCTCTACAACCAGATGTACAACTTTCACAATCAAGCCTAAATACTGTATTTGCCTTAGTATCTGTCTTTCATCACATTGCATTCATGTCTGATGAGGTCAACATGAAATCATGAAAATTTAGGTGAATAACACCTTCCACGTTGTAGCATGCCCAAAAATGTTCTACTTTGCTACTTCTGCCATTCAAGAGATTTCAGGTCCCTAGAGAATCACAGAATCATGGAATGGCCTGGGTTGTAAAGGACCTCAAAGATCGTCTGGTTTCAAACCCCCTGCCATAGGAAGGGTCTCCAGCCACTAGAGCAGGCTGCCCAGATCCACATCCAGCCTTGCCTTGAATGCCTCCAGAGGTGGGGCATCCACAACCAGGTGTCTCCATCCTCTTAGTGAAAAATTTCCTCCTAACATCTACATCTGTCTTAGTCTAAAACCATTCCCCCTTGTCCAGTCACTATCAACCCATGCTAACTATTGTTCCCCCTCCTGTTTATACACTCCCTTCAAGTACTGGAAGGCCGCAATGAGGTCTCCCCAGAACCTTCTCTTCTCTAAGCTGAGCAAGCCCGGTTCCCTCAACTTCTCCTCATCTGAGAGGTGCTCCAGCCCTCTGATCATTTTAGTGACCCTCCTCTGGACCCGTTCCAAGAGCTATGCTTCTTTCCTGTGCTGAGAGCCCTAGGCTTGGATGCAGTACTCCAGATGGGGCCTCACAAGAGCTGAGAAGAAGGTGACAGTCCTCTTCCTCTCCCTGCTGGCCACTCCTTCTTTAATGAAGCCCAGGATATAGGTGGCTCATGTACAACTTCTCATACACCAGGACCCTCAAGTCCTTCTCCACCTGGCTGCTGTCCAGGAGTTTCTTCCCCCAGTCTGTATCAATACCTGGGAATGCCCCAGTAAAAAATGTTTTCAGCAGCTTTGAGTATAGTGTAGGAAAAGATCAGATCAGAAATGAGACCAATCTGCTCAGGGAAAAATAGAAGGAATAAAATGTTTAATGCTTCCATAATCAAGCTACGGACTGAGAAGCAAGGTATTTTGGAAGTATGGTCTCAGAACTGATGCAAACAAACAAACAAAAAACTCCACAATGAAACAGCAGAAGTTCAAAAGTGCATGTTTTGTTGGCGGGTTCTTCGTCTGAAATACTGACACAGGTTCAGAAATGCAAGTTAACCTATGTGTATTTAGAATGTACATAAAAGCTCAGAATTTGCATCCAAGCTCCATTTTTACTGTTGATTTAAATGTATTTCTGCCTCTTTTAATTTCTCTGTTTTCTTAGTTTTCAAGAAATGGTAAGTTATTGTACACTGTGTTTTACGTTATGTGGCCTTGGTCCTACAGAAAGATGTTACAGTGAACTTCTTACAGATATAATTTGGAGGGTAGACTGTACCTTCAGTAAGGATGATTTTAGGTGTTGTTTTTATTTGAAAGATCTTAGAAAAGAGAGAAACTCTAAAATTGGGAATGGATTTCACATGTTTAGCTAATGAGAGTCTAAGATGTGATCTCCAATAATTCAGAGAACATAATCACTGAAGTGTTAACAAGAAATATTTTACTTCCCAGAAGTTCTGGTAAGAATTTTACTCTGAGGGATTTCTCCAAACCAGAACTGCTCATCATAAGTGCGTTCAGTCATCTTTTTTGAGAAACACTCTTTTACAGTAATCATGTCTACAGTAAGCTGGTCCCTAAATAGCATCTTATCAAATCTGAAAGGGGAATATTATTTTAGATCAGGTTATAGGAAGTAGTCTTCTAGGTAAAAAACCTGTTCTATAGAAAACATAAAACTATACTTACCCTGAAAGAAAGATGAAAGTAAGTCTTTTACAGGCAATACTCATTAAGTCAACAGACATATCTTTGTTTTCAATGTTCCTTTACTTACCAAGAAGTTTTATACACAAAAGTTTGTTCAATTTCTGAAGAATATCTGAGAAAAATAAAAATGATCAGAAAAATTAAGTCATGACTTAATTGCTTGTTGGTGTTATTTTCACTTAACATTGTCAGAAATATTAGTTTTGGGGATGACGTGAAAGCTGATTTGATGAAGGAAAATGAGAACTATGTTCCCAGTAATTTCAGATTCTGATCAGTAGCAAAAGGGATTTAATTTTTTTTTTCATAAATGTCCCATATTCAACCAGTACTCTTTCTTTTTTCTTTTAAGTGATGGAGACTGAGTATTGATAAGAGAATTGATTAGATTCCTTGCTTTATTTTCTACATAATACATTATAGTATGTGAATAGAAAATGTAATGGTCATCTTCTATACTTATTTAGAAGACTTAACTACCAGCGATCTTGTTTAATTTAACAATGTATAGTGTAGCTATGTCCAAATTTGCTTTTAATTAACTCAGGTATGGGTGTCAGGTTTACAAATCAGCATGAGCTGCAGAACCAGCATAAGAAGCAGAGTAAACTGGCCCCAATGGAACTGTGTGCTGCTCTTGATAGACAGATAACCATGCTAGCTTTCACTGGTTTAAAGTTAGATTGGTCATATGCAGACTCACCTGCACTTACTGCAATGAAAGTGTTTTGTAAACATCAGTGGGCTGAATGGGATCCTGCTAGTAAATTAAGAGAAACGAGCCAATTCATGAAAGGTAGGCTAATATCCAAGCTAAGTGCAGTTTTTCCAGACAACTCGTAGGCTGGAACTTTACACTTGCTTCCTTTTCTTTTTGGTTGTTTTTAGGATTGAGGAGAGCCTTTTCATGTTTGTATCTCACGCAGAGATTCAACAATTTATTTTTTTTTCACATGCTTATGTCAAATGTTGTGTTTATATATACAGTTGTTTCAATGGCAGTTTTAGTTGATTTTTGTTCAGCATATCTCATAGCACTTCACTCTAGACATACAGAACGTGCTTAAGTTCCATCAGAAACAAAGTGGGTCTTTGGACAGTTCATCTTTTTAATTTTTTTTTCAGTCCCAAAGATGGCATCTGAGTTTTATCTAAATCAGACGATTTCTTGGCCCTCATTTTTCCCTAAACCCAGCGATGACAAAGAGCAATGGCTGCATAAATTGGATGTAAGAAGAACACTTAGGGTTTATCACAGAAGAATCAAAGATTTCATATCTTCTGACAGATTGTTTGTACTCTTAGGGGGTCTTAAGAGGGGTCAAATGGCTTCTAAGAGTTCCTTAGCTAGATGGTTAAGGGATTGTATTAGGGAGGCGTATGTAGTTAAGGGTAAAGAGGCTCCCAGGGTTTGTAAAGCTCATTACACTAGGACTATAGCTGCTTCTTGGGCGGAGAGGTCGAAGGCTTCCACATTGGAAATTTGCAAGGTGGCCACCTGGGCTTCTCTTCATACTTTTTCATTGCATTATCGCTTGGATGTAGTCTCTTCTGCGGATTCTGCTTTTGGTAGGAGGTTGCTTGTGAACCGAAAAAAGAGCAGTGAAGAAAAGAAAGACATGTAGTTCACAGTTCTAGCTGGCAACAAGACAAGTTTCTTTGCAGTGTGCACAATGGAATCCTATGAAGACCAATTTAGGCGGTTGAAAATAGATGTTAGAGGGAAGTATGGCCTACCAGTGTTCTCTGATGGTAACCCCATGGCAGACAATAGCACCAAAGGAAACAGTGAACCAGAGTGAACTCTGTAGGGAGATGGATGCAGAGAGAATTTTTTAGGTGATATGGGTAGTTCTCCGTGTTCAGTTGGAGTGTTCTACATCTGTCATCTTCTGGAATATATTCAGAATACTCCTTTTCTCAAATTGTTTTGTGTAGATGGAAAAAAAAAATCTACAAATTACATTTTCCACTTGAACTCTTCAGTATTCTCCAACTAGTCTTTCCAGATTTTAGTTTTTGGCTTTCCTTTGCCAGGTCTAACTTTTGCACTTGATTTCAAATTATATTTGCATTATCTAAGCAGAGTTTTAAAAGAAGAAATGGCAATATAAATAGCATTTATTTACTGCCTGCATAGAGTTCAGTTTTTTCTCTCAAATCAAGTCAAGTGAGGTACTGATAAAAAGTTCTCAATGAACTTAAACATATCATCTGGGCAACACCACCATTCTTTCTGAGAAAAGGTATCTGTGTTTTTCTAACAATTACAGAACATTTCTAACCAGTGTTAAGTATCCTTAAGTATCCCTCTTCCCTACTGGTTTCAGATAATAGAAGGAGTAACCACTTTTTTTTTTTTCCTTGGAAATACATTTAGCCATCTCTTCTGCAGGTACCTCATAATGTGGTGAGATAGTCTGCTTCTCTCTTTACAGTCAGTCAAATTCTCTGAGACTTTCTGAGATACCTAGTACACAGAGCATCACAGGAGCGGTTCTCTTTGAAGGAACCTGGAACATAAAGTGGCAGTCAAGGAGTAAGCAGGAGATCTTGGTTTAGGATCATGCCAAGATGTGTTCTCTTCCCATCTTTAAGGGAGTTTTCTCTTCACTCTGGCTTTTCAGAAGCTTCTTGTTGAGACTTTTAAAAAATCAAAAACATCTAACGTACTTTCATCTATGTCTCACTTTTTATTTCATTCCGGTGAGAAAGGTGAACTCTGGACAGATCAGATAATGAGTACCAAGAAAAGCTTTTTCCAATGGAGCTCTTTGAAAACACTGTGGGCAAAGTTGTCAAGCCCTTAGGTTTACAAGCTTTGCCTCAGGGGACCAGAAAGATTTGCAAAGGTCTTTCCTTCACAGCAGCAGAAGAAATCCTTTCGTCTATATTCCCTTCTGGAAAGTTTAATAAAAGCAGTGCGGAATCAAATTTGTGAGGGACATCTTTTTAATAGATGTTGAAGTTATAAAGATTTTTGCTTTGATCTTGCAGCAAAATGTTCAAGTATCTTCTTTAAGAACCACTTAATTTTCAGCAGATAAATCTGAAGTGAAGATGGGATTTACACTAGTAAGTAGTTTGATTTCATGTGCTCTTTTTCAGTAATTGTTTTAACGTTGCTTAATATATCAGACACACGCAAAAGTATCTCATTGAAGATAGGAAGTAGGAAGCTTTTTAATCTTCTGCCTATAAAATCTATTTTATTTCTTCTCTATATTAATATCTGCGGTGGATTGGTATTTCCCATTTCTGCAAGGCATATTAGTATAGTATATGCCTTACTATAGTATATAGCATATCCAGTAGCTTCAGTAAAAAAATGTGTCTGAACCTGCCAATTCCAGTGAGGTGCTTTGGTGCCACTGTTACCTTATGCACAGTTATTGAGTGATCATGCAATGGTTTCCTTGGTGCTTAGCTTCTCTTTGATGATGTTAGCAGAAGACACTATGACAGCTCTTCTGTGCCTAAATGTTATGAAAACAAATAGGAAGCTTTTGAGTTCTGAAGAATATTTAACTTTATGGAACTTTGAATAGGGGGTCAGAAAGAATTACATTAACAATGCAAGAGTGCTCCCTGTCACAATCCTTACAAGAATGGAAAAAAAACAAATTAAGTACATTAAATATATTGATACAGTCTTTCGTAATGATAAAGAAGTTGTAGAATATACCCACAAGAGGAATTATTGAAGAACTGATTATTATTATAATCTACCTCTGTCTTTTCCTTCTTTCATGATACTTGCATTTTTAAATGTTCTTTTTACAAATTCTCTAAACATTCATACAAAAAGGTTTTGTGTCTTTCCACACAAGTGGAATTCAAAGTTTGAAATGAGTGAAGAGTGGAAGAATTTCTGTAGAAACTGATACCTCACAAGGTAGGGTTCCTTCCTCCTTCCAATTCTCTGTGTTCCTTTCTGCAAAGGTGAACTAATTTGGGGTGAGTAGCTTCCCTGCAGCAGGTGTACCAGTCTCTTGGACAAAACTACAGTTTTATTTCCCAGGAGAGTTTAGTGCAAGGCAGTCACAAGAGAAGAAGTAATAGGGCAGTAATAGAGTAGTTCTATGTGTATCTTTGTGGAAACAATTTTTGAGGGAAAGCCTACATAGCACTTGAAGTGGCTAGGCTTTTGCGAGGCAGCAAGCTGGTGTGCTGTGATCAATAAATGTGTGAAGGAATCCCCTCTTAACGGACAAATTGAACAAGAT
Source organism: Odontophorus gujanensis (assembly GCA_013399175.1). Lineage (NCBI taxonomy): Eukaryota > Metazoa > Chordata > Aves > Galliformes > Odontophoridae > Odontophorus > Odontophorus gujanensis. The sequence continues at coordinate 161,870 of VXAB01010177.1, read as the reverse complement.
GAAGGACAACTTTGACTGGGTAAGTGTTGGAGAAAGCCAAGAAATGGAAAAGAGAAGGTGATTTGATCTTGAGGCTTCTGTGGGAAGACCAAAAATTATTTTATACTCGTTAGAACCAAGCATTGTAGGTTAAATACTAATGGTTTTCTTTGAAGTGTTGATAACAAAAAAATATAAATAGCAGGTCTCAGTAATGACAGTAAGAGAGTGTAAATATATAGGCATTAGAATTGCTCTTTTTATTAGAATTGGAAGATATACAGACAAATCAATTTCAAGCATATATATATATATTTCAGGTAGAAAGTACAGAATAATTACGAGTGAAAATATCAAGTCATTTGTCCTTTTTATTCCAAGTGGCATATAAAGAAAAATGTAGGAAACTTCATCAGAAACTGTGTTAAAACTTTGGAAAAAGCACCGAGCTTGTGGTGCTCTCTGTAACACCATGCTTTGAATGTCTGGGGAGGTAAGATTATCTGGTTAGTCTCTTCTGGTGTGGTATTGTACCAATTCAGCTTCTGTTTTTCAAACCTTGCATCTTATTTTTATTTTCTGCTGTCTTTTGTAAATTTAAATGAATATGGGAAAAGTAACAAAACAAAACAAAAACTACCAAAAAAAAAACCAAAACAAAAAAAAGCACCCAACTTTAAAATGCTGTATAAGCCAATGAAAAACAGAATGTTCATTTTCAGAGGGTGAACTGTTTAGGGGAAAAGTAAAAGCCACTTCAGGTAAGTGAGATCCCATGTATGTATAAATACAGGTTTTTTCATGCAAATGATCTTCAAACCTCAGCTGAGTATACCAGCAGTAGCAGCATCAGTGAATGAAGACCTCTAGGTTCATGTGTAATAAATAGTGTTTTGTAATGTTTGACAGCAGCAAATGGTATGAAAATTCTTTTGTTTCATTTAACATTGGTTATATTAAATGTAGAATATCTACACTTTTTTGCTTGCTTAATGCTAGGAGATGGACTTTAAAACACAAGATGATATAGTTTTATTCTCATATTCATTTCAATTCTCGTATGGAAGTGATATCTACTCACCCCTATCAGACCAGGCAATATTCCTATTACTTCAGGATTTATGAGTGAACTTTTTTTCCACTGTTTCTCAAGGAGCTTCACCTGTTCTTTTTCCTGTGTCCATTATTTTACTTATAATAACAGTACTAATTAACTGTCTTTTTATTCTTACCATATTGGCTTTTCCAAATAACTAAAAACTATAAAAATACATTAGTGAGCAATTCATTTTATTTACTGAACAAATAATAGAAATTAATTTCTGCGCAGCTGCTCTAACATTATCTGTTCTCCCTGTGACTAGATGACTGCACAATTGGTATAAAAATGAATTAATGACAAAAGAAACTATATGTTACACATTATATGTGCATTTTTATAAAATATGACTGCAATGGAATATGGATTTCATCGCATTATATAAAAGAAGTTGTGTATAACCTGAATTTGACTTTATCATAACATTAGTATTCCACTACATCTCGTTCAGACTTTTTTTAAGCTTCATATTGATATATCAGAAGGTGTTGTAGGCTGCTGACTTTTCTGCAGAATTAATCTTAACTTTGATCCCCTTTATCACACTGTGCAGGAGTTCTGAAGAAAGCTAGTGGGGAGCTTTTAATAGGAGAAACTGGAGCAAATGAAGCCAGTGTGCTTCCTGAACACTTACTTCAGGTAAAAGAGGTGAGTATGAAAAGAGCCTTACACTTTGTAGGGGATTTTCTTTTGTCTGTGTCTCCATTGCAGTCTGACACCATATTCATTATAAACACCTATTGGCTGAGTTTCATATACTGTAATTAATTCTGGGAGCAAACTCTCAACTAAGGTGGGATAAAATCTTACAGCATGCATAAAGAATTGTTTGGTGCTTTTTAGGTTTAATAACAGAATGGATTTAAGATCTTAAGTACTTCATAACCATCCTGTAAAAAAATGTTGAAACATGATAGCTTTTATTCAGTATTGAATATATTGTCAAACACAGAAAAATAATTTAAAATTCTATAAAGTTTTAAGCATTTGATCATAATGCTGTCTGTAGGGACATGTACTCATGTGATGCTCAGTGGCTTTGATGTCAACAAACCACTGTATAGTAAGCACTGTGCATTGTAGAACATATGTACAAGATTAAGCTTTAGTAGTCATTTACTACTGAACAAATTTTACTGATCATTTTATGTGGTCTGAGTGTTCTAAGTGGTCTGATTTTGTGCACTAGTGGAGTTTAATTTTCTTACAGCTCATTTTTACTGCTGGAATGATTTTCTGAAATGTACTTTCAGTAATTGCGTGGACTGATACTCCCGTATCTTACAGATTACAAAGAACATTTTCTGAAGATTGGGTTGTACTTGACCCAGGATCAAAAACAAACAAAAATGTCACAAAGCAAAAATGGAGTAATTACCAAAACAATTGTATGAGTAGGCTGTTTCTTTGCTCTCTGGAGCTGAGTGCTGGGCCTGGGGAATGGGCATTGAGGGAGGATGCAATTTCTAAACTGAAGTAAAGCTGAAAGGAATCCATGTTGAAGACTTCTTCATTGTCCTTCAATTAAGTATGGTGACTCATATTGTCAGCAACACTTCTTTTCACATACTATACCCTCATAGTAGGAATCTTGATAGTCGATCTTACACCATTAAAGTATTTCTCTTACACTGGGGCAGTTCTCAGTAGGCCACTTCTGGTGTCTGAGTGTTACACAAGCCATGCAAAGCAGAAAATAACTATGTCCTATGATGTCTTCTTCTGTGCAACTATGATAATTTCAAACACATCTCCTTACATAAAGCAAGAAACTGGTATAAACCACAGTCAAATACCATTTTATGGTAAAAACAAGAGATCTCTGTTTTAACATTTTAATCCGTGCTACACCTCTAAAGAGGTTAAATCCAGCGGGGCTAGAAGCTGCCTTCTTTAGCTGCATTATCATTAACATTCAAGGTTAGCAAATTCTGTTTGTTCCAAGAATTGTCACAAGATACCCATTGCTGGATTACTTGCTAAACTTCTGAAAATGGTTGTAAGTTCGACTTTGTTAAGTATGTATTAAAGATGACAAATAATGTCAAAATTCATGGCTTATGAAAAAGCAGTTGTGTTTAATCAAGGCTTTGTACAAATTCATTTTCTTAAAGCCTTGGTGACGAATAGAGTATTGTTATACATGTTCACTTTGCGAGAGTGTGTGCACTGCTTTTAGTACAGTTTCAAGGTTAGGGAGATTTATTTTGAGTTATTCAAATGGATTTCAAAATGTTATAGTTTCCTTTAAAGTAATTCAGTTATGAATATTCATGCAAGTTTCAGACAGTAAGAATAATGACATTCAGTACTGAACTTGGATTGATTTAATAAAAATATGTATTATTTCAGCCTATTTTACTGAATTTTGGTTGGAGAAATGCATTTAAAGACCTGTCTTCTTCAGTGGCTCACTGTATAACAATAGCAATTCAGGATTTTTCAACTAAAATACTTCAACATGAGCAGGAAGAACAGCCTTCAGCTGCAGGCTATGCAATGAGTCTTGTAAACAACCAGCAAATAAGGGAGTCCTGCAGAGCTGTCCAACAGGAGGAGCAACCGAAACGAATTGCTAAGGCAGGTATCAGAAGATCTGAAGTTTGAGGGGAGACAGAATGCCAAGGCTGTTTGCCATCTACACTTTGAAGTACTTACAGTACCATTAATATTCTATATCTTATATAAGTGGTATTAAGAAGAAAGTGAGAAGCGTTATAATCTGAGGCTGAGCAAAGCTTTATACAATAGCCTGTAATATATACTTGAGAGAATTAACTTTTAAACTTTGCTGGCATTATTTTTTTCTCATCCAAAAAGTTCTAAAACATTCTGATTATTATCTGCACTGTTACCACGTGGTTTCATGGGAAAATGCTGAAAGCTTGGAATCCCATGAAGGGATTTCCTGTATTTGGGTTTTTAGATTTGCCATTTAACAAATCAGCATAACAATAAATATGACCAAAATGGAGTTCTTTGATTTGATGTGAAGGTCACTTATGGTAACGAATTAAATAGTTTATCTAAAAGAACATTTGTATGAACATTTTTGAACTTACTAAGCTTTTCAGCTGCTCTAGCAGAATGGTGCTGATGGTTTGCTTAAACTAACACATAAGCTTTGAGAAAATAATTTTAGGGAGAGCAGTAGATAAACTTAAAAACAGATGGGTTTGCTTTCAGATTCAGTATTAAGAAATATATATTTCTCAAAAAGAATTAGTTTAGAAAATTGTCTTAGTTTACAAGGAATTAACCTTATGTTTTGAATGTACATCTAATGAAGTCATAACCAAAGTGAAGACGTTACTAACATAAGATGGTTTTCATTATTTTTTCTCCATAAATATTATGTAGTTTTAAAGCAAGAAGGAAGGTAGTAATAATTCATTTACTGTAGATAAATGTTTCTCCATTGTAAAACAGAATGAAATGTTTGTAAAGCGTGTTTGATGTATTTATGTTTTATGCCAATTTCATTATTCAAGAATGTGACCCAAGTGTGTATAAATTAAACAGTGCTGTCAGAATACAAATAATTTGATGCCACATTTATTTCTCCCAGTTTTGTTCTGACATCATGGGAGAACTTGACACATTGCTTCCATTGGCTCTGGCATGCAGAGATGATTCTCTTCAGGAAATTAGAACAAATTTTGTAGAGGCTTGCAGCAAAGTAGCAACAGCTGTCCTGGCAAGACTAGAGGAGAAAAGTGAAGACGTTCCTTCCAAGGCTCCCCTGCAAAACTTGTATGCTGCTCTTTCCACAGCAATTTATGTCTATCAACATTTTACTATGTACAGCAATCTAATGAGAGAAAGCAGCAAAAAGTAAGTCCGTTTTACAGATAACTGTTTAATTAGAATATAAATAATATAGGACTTAATTCCATTTTGATTTCACAGTTTGATGATAGTTTCCCAAATTGCATTTCATTTTTTAGTGCAAGTGCTACATGTAGTATTTATGATCAGACCTGAATCAAAGTTATCAACAATCTAAAGCAGCCATTGCAAAACATATTATTTATGTATACAATCTGCATTTGATTCCTAGAGAATAATTTTTATTTATTAACCTCTGTGAACCGAATGTACCCTGTTATCATATAAATAATGAAATAAGGCCTTACTTTACATTTTTTTTACCTTTGCAATAGCTGAGTTTTCATAACATCAGATTTGGCACATAGAAATCTGAGATGTCGTTATAAATGTAAGCTCCTGAAGTTTTTCCCTATATCAACTTTTTCAGAAGTGTGTAAAAATATATCTAATCTACTTTTAGAATTTATTTTTCATTGCATGCAAAATAAAACATAGGAAAGAAAGGAAGCAATAGTTTGAAGTCAAAGACAGTATTTGACTTAGAGTTTAATATAATTATTTGATCTTTTAGGGGTTTTTTTTGTTGTTTTTTTTTTGCTTAAGATGCTAGGAATGTTTTTATTGGCCCATGTGTTTTGGCCATATGCGATATAAAGGCAGAAATTGGGCCTTTGGTGGGGAAACATCTGAACTAGAGAAAATTTACAAGGATGCTATGTTTTCTAAGGGGTTATATGAACTGTTGAGCTACTTCCCCTCTGGTGCTTTTTACCCTCTTCTGCGTGAAATCTGTCTGTATGAATTGGAAGTTTGAACCAAGATATTGCGCATTAATTCTACCTACATGTGTTATGAAAAATTTTGCATACAACCTGCCAAAAATAATCACTAGACTGTGTTTATGTTTTCTTTATCATACCTAATGCTGATGCAACTACACTACAGTACAGAATCTCTGAGTAGCTGAATAACAACTGCACTTTTATTGCAGAAAGCAGTCTAAAGTAATATTTTGCTAAGTTACTCCATTAAATGTGAATCTGTATAAGAGTAGATGTAGTTAAAGATCTTGTGAAACAGAAACCTAATTTTTTCAGAAGTAAACGTTGGGTTCAGACTCCAGGACTAAAAGGAAATGAATGATTGATTCCTAATTATCTAAAGCATTTGTAGCACTGGGGATTGTTACCTTCTGCTGCATGGCCTTTCAGTCTTTGCTTCTTTGATCATTTTCTCTGAACAGACCTCTGTTCTTAGTACCTGTCCAACAATATCAGGAATTCATCAACGTTCTTCAGTTTCAAGTTACGAACTACTGCGTCAGAATTTGTGCGACAAGCATTTTGCAGGATGCTGAGAGCCACCACTGGGATGACTGCAAAGCTTTTTATGAGGTGTGACGTTAACTTTACTATGCCTCCTTTTTCACAAAATGTGTTATACTGGTTGTCAGTTGACTAACTAGAAGCATAAGTTCAGCATAATTTTTACATAAAGATTGTTGGGATTAACTGTTTTGAAATATTTGTTTTTGCAGGCAGATGTCACTGAGGGAATGACGTAGGAAGAAAATAATTAGCAATGAGATAAATCATTAAAATATAGTTTTTATGGTGTTCGCTTAATAAAATATTGTGTGTCAAATTCAAGACACGTACATGAAACTCAGTAAAAAAGGCATTGTCATTTTAACTCTCCTTACAGGAAGTGTGATGTGAAATTTGACCTGGAAAACATTAATCTAATTAAATATTCTTTGGTTTTCATTTTATATTTTATTTTCCTTTTTACCTTTTGCAAGTGAAGGATGTAGCAAGAAAAGATGATCAGTATAGTTCTCTTCTGAATTTAACTATGTGATGTTTCATCCGCATTTTGAAGTTGCAGGCCAGTTCTTAAATATTCTATAATTCTAATGATTCTCTGAATGAAAAACTCTAGAGATCAAGTGAATATATTATTTATTTATTTATTTATTTATAATCTACTGACCTTTCCTCTTCCTAGTTAAATGTAGACATACATAATTTGAAAATATTTTCATGTAATTTCAGGATTAAGTGGAAGCATTATATTCTTGCTTATCAGTAATAACTGAGATCTCCCGATGACACAGTCCAGCTCTTTCTTATTTGATTTTCTTATTTGATTTTTTTATTTAAAGAATTAGAGATTTTTTTAAAAAACATTTTCTATGAGCAAACTGTGATATGTGTGTTCTACATAGACCATATACAAAACTGCTGAGTAACTGACAGATGTCTGTACTGGTGATTAAATAGACCTTAATGTAAATGATGATATGAAAATGGCTTTCCTTAAAGACCAGAAAATAAACATGTGACTTCTGTTAGAACATGAACTTGGATGTCCTGAGTTGATAAGAAAGTAACAGGTTGAGTGACTTTTGGTAATTGATTTAGATCTACTGGTGGTAGTCCATGTGGTGCTGTGTCTGTTTATTGGTGACCCAGTAAATCCCAGCTGACAGATATTCAACATGATGAAACCTAACTGTCACAAATATTTGTCTCAAAAAAAAAAAAAAAAGAGTACTAATTAGGTAAGCAATGTTATTGTTTCTAATCAGAACTGATATGCAGAAAGGAATGAAGAAAGTTGGCATTTCCACTCTTGTCTACCTGCAGGGCTTGTGTTGGGAAGTATGTAATTTTACTTCATCACACCAGTCATCTTCCTGTAAAGTGGGCCATGATCTGCTCAGAATGCCTTCAGGAGAAATGATGCTGAGCAGCTATTGCCTCTGTGTGACTCTTTTAGGCATCTTGAGTGAAAGAGGTTGGCTTAAAATCTGTTGGTTGTTACAAAGGCAACATCTTACTGAAACTTTTAGCTGTGAGAGACGGTTCCTTCCAAACTCAGTAGGAAGTGTGAGGCTCTTCCTCTTGAGTCATGCAGATCCTCCTGAGCTCACAGCACAAGAGTAGCTGGGACAGCAGCCAGCAGACCTTGCCAGTTATAAAGGGCAGGCACTAGTGAGGGGATCTGGGAATGAGGTACTGCCCTCTAAGTGAGGGGTCACACATGCCCTTATATGCATCTGTGGCTCTCAGGCCTTTCTCAGTGGGACCCCTTGTTATAAACTGCATCATAGTGTTGCTTCTTCAAGGGGAAGCTACACTTGGCTTTCCTTCTTCTGCTCATCTCTGTAGTAGCCTAGTTCTTGAATCTGGTTTAGTTTGGTACTTCACTACTCTTTCCTCTCTGCCCTCCTGGTTTTAAGTGTTACATGCAACTACAAAAAGATCAGTAATCATTTGCAAATCCCAAATGCAGCTTCAAAAAGGAAAAAAATACATTTTCTTGTCCTCCCACAAACTAAACCAAATATTCTGTATAAGTTAGGGAACATTTAATCCTCATTCTTTACCACATGCTTAATTTCTAAAAGGCAATGCTACATCACAGGATCACATGGACGTATTCTTTTTTCCTCAGTAATGCAAGGTGTTCAAATCTAGGTGTTCTTGCTTTGTCAGGGGGACTGGACTAGGTGATCATTCGAGGTCTCTTCCAATCCCTGACATTCTGTGATTCTGTGAAATGGTACTTGAAAGTATACATGATATCTTTCCATTCCCTACTAGTCACTAATGCTACAGTTATAAGTGCTTGGCTTATGCTGATTTGCAGTCATCCTGAAAGAAGAGAAAACCAATGAGAGAAAGTCAAAGGAGAAAGAGGGTGAAGTTGTCTGTGTTTGGTTATACAGAACAGCAGTTTCCATATCCAGTTATCTATTTATTTTTATGACAGTAGTGAGAGAGGACAAGATTGGTAGCAAATGTTTATTACAGCCTATAAAACAAAGTGTTATTTTTTTTTCTACATTGCTAAAATAAACATTGTGTGTGTTTTAAATACATCCTCTAACCTACTTCAATACCTGACTGTACGTCCTTCTGACACACACCTAAATTGATATTGGTAACTGGAATTAAAATCATATCCAAAAGAACTATTACGATTAGAATTTTAATTTGAACTCGAATACAGAGATCCTAATCACTATGATGCAACAATGAGTTTTTGACAGATTTTGTGGTACCGTGAGATCTGAAATGAACTTTATCAACACAATTCCCATACAGCACTTAACCTAAACTGTCAGGGAATTCAACTCTCTGGGTTCAGTGTCTCTCTGGCGGAGTACGCTGAACACCCACTGTGCCACTGTGCCAGCTCTCCAGATTATGTTTTGGAATGAAGCTTTTAGTGTTGCAGACATCTGCTGTAGCTTTAGGAACTTATGTTTTCCAATAGATAAAGAATAAAGAATTGTCTGTTCAAAAAGTAATATTTGAGTGGCTTATGTAATAAAGTACAGCTGTTTTTTTTTTTTTTCCTGATATATAAGCTAAATAACAACTCGCATCTGTTTGTATAATATGAAGCTTACAAAAATAGCAGATGTTTACCAGTAGAAATGCCTAGAAATGACAACAAGTAGAAAAAACGGTCAGAAAAGGGGAATTAATGCTATTAAATCTTCAGTTAAACTGTTGCTTCTGCAGAGGTGGTACAATGTTACAAGAAAAGAAGTGTTATTCAATTTACAATATTAAATCAAATAAAGCAAAGAAAATAAAGTAATTTGTGTTTATAGTTAGAAACTGACATTTGCCATCATTTAGTTACTTACAAAATAAATGCTCAGTGTTAGAAAGTTCCACTAGAATTATATTTCCAATTATTGTCTGCATTTTTTAATACATTTTAGAATTATTTTTATAAGCTAAAGTTGTGATGTAAGTGAATTAATTTCTGTTAGGACTAGGTCCTTTATAGCTGCTATGTTTATTCTATAAGAATAGAATTTTGTTTTTGCTAAGTATGAGAAGTGCTACTAAAATGGCTTTAAGATAACTTCAAGGCCTTTACATTCTGGAGAAGTTGTACTGGAATTAATCTGGAGAGTAATCATGATAGCATAAGCAATCCACACTTAGATAAATTAATTATTAACTTTTCAGTTATCCACAGTTATAAAGTTATGAGCCAAGTTATGAATTAAGCTTATACTTTCTTATAATAGTGTTTGAATGTAACTGGCAAAAATATTTAAACTTTTTTCATGTAAGAAAAATGCAAAAAGAGGGAAATTCTGTGTTATGACTCCAGTAGGTTCTGATCCACTTTTGGTCAGTGTAAGAATATTCCATTTCAGTTATTTAGAAACACATACCTAATGCTTACTTGTACAAAGTGTTAGCGAGATGAGTTAGAATCAGCTTGAAAACAGTTCTAAGATTGTCACTAACTTCTGTGAAGAAAATTTGGCATATACTTTTCCTCTGTACTTAAGCTGTAGTACATTTTTCTTTTCTATCTTAGTGAAGCCAGGTAAATTGGATGTTTTAATGATTTTTCGTCGTCTTTTTTTTTTTTTTTTCCCTAAATGAGATGTTTGAGATATGACAATCATAAATTTAATGACTAAGGCAATGTTCACAAGTTAGGTTCTTCAGTATTTTGTTATAATTTACCACCCTTTAATAAAAGTTTCATTTCTAGTATGTGATATATTGAAATACTGAGTAATGACAGCTTCCAACATCCTGCCAAAATAGCATGTTTTAAAAGAAACCAGATTATTTTGTTTAGAAAAAAATGTTGTTCAAACTCCTGCAGTGTTATTTTCTGTATCTGATAATGAGAGAATATCATTACATTCTTAGAATATTTCTCAATTCCGTTGGAATGTAGGAGGTGAATGTTCAAGACTCTTTTCTGTTTCAACTTCATCCTAGTATTATTTTCTGAACAGGTATCAGTTGAGGTATTTGAGCATGGATTCAAATAAGTACTTCTTAGACATGTTACAGGTTGACTGGACTTGTAACTCCATAGGCTTTGATAGTACGTTAATTAAGGATATAGTAAGTTGTGACGTAGTTCTGTGTCAGAGCTCTAGTTTCACATCTTGTCAAGGACCTTTATTTGATCATTGTATGCCTATAACACTTCAGCTATTTCCTTTCAGATTGAATTAATTAGACTAACAGAAACTGAACTGACGTTTTGGAGAGCGTGTTTCTATTATTAAATGTGTGGTGGTTTTGCTAGGGTGAAAGATGCTCATTCTCAGTCCAGATGTGGCACTACTTCTGCTGTGCTCTTCATCATGATCTGTGGACTATTCTACCTCCCAAGTTAGCCCAGGAGATTTTTACAGATGTGCTAGAGCAATCTCTGGCTGTACTGTCCTCCAGATATTCCCAGGCCTGTCCTAGTTACAAGCGAACCCCACAAATCAGGTAATGGTTTTATTTCTAATGCACACTTTTTAGTGGCTAAAGTTCCTAAATCTTAGTGTCCTGTTATACACTGATGTGATTCAAGTTAAATGATAGTAAATACAATTGAAAGGATAGACATAATTTATTTCATTTTAATGATCATTTTAATTCAGTGGATTTTATATGTTCAAGTCCTGTGATACTCTGACAGTCAGTATCAAGTGGCAGTCAAGTATGGACTCAGAAATTTTCCACATAATAATGTGTTGCCTGACAGTTAATGTTTTGTAGAATTCAAGATTAATTAATTCAAGATTAAGTTCACTTGTCATTACTTTATTCCTCCTATTAGATATGAAAATACAAGGAGTATTTATATTCTGTTTTTATTTTTATCATAAATAAATTTACTTTTTTTTTTTTTAATTTGTAATGTAGACAGTAAGTTGTTCCCATCTAATAGCATTGTCTTTTTAAAGAAGCATTTCCATGTTTTGCAAATCTTCATTTGACTAGTCTTAGTAGCAATTTCTTTTTGTTCTACATTCTACAGCAGGCACTGATGCAAGATGCAATTTCAAGTCCCTACTATAATTCAGACGTTTCTGGTTATCAGAAGAGCACTCTATTTAACTGAAATCTACCACTATTCTGATGCATCCAAGTAATATTATTTTCCCTTATTATTTCTACAGAATAGATATTGCAGCAATTTTGATGTCCACTGAAAATATGCTGTGGTCAGTTTGCAGCTCAGTCCGGCAATTTCTGAATCCTCATGAAGACCGAGATCTCAAGATCTATAAAATACATAGCCATTGCAATAATATGCTCTCTGTGCTAGCTATTTTAACTTCACCACTGAAAAATTTGTATGAGTGAGTATGACTTAAACATTCAATTTTAGACAGTATTTCAACTTACACTGATACATTGGCAAGATGAGTAATTGTGTTGAAATACAAATGCTGTAAACACTGCTGAAACAATTTGATAAACTTTGTCTATTTACTGATTTGGTTTTGAAGTCATCTTTACGATGTTGCCTAAAGATCTGTTATGTCTGCTGGGATTTTGTTAACTTTGGACCAAATCCTTAATTTGCGTATTTGTCTGATGGTGACAACGCGGAAGATAACAATGATTTTCTGATTTTGTTTCCTCTGTAACACAAACAGTAAAATGTTGTTGATTATTGTTTACCCAGATGTACAACTTGCTTTTTAAATAGGTTTTGTTAGAAACATGTTCATGTAAAATTGAAATCACTTCCTATTATGGTAAGTAATAAAGGCTTTAGTAAAGCCTTTGAAAAGATTTTCAAGAATTAGTGGCTCATACGATTGAAATATTTTGTTTTATTACTAGTTCAGATTTACCTATTCAAGGTAAGCTGTGTTCTGCTGTCAATCCATAATAATTTTGAGAGTGCTAGAATTCAAAGGAATGTAATTTACTCCAATTGTTATCTGGTTACATGGCTAGTGAGTTCTTATGAAAATAGTTCTTTTATATGGTATGTTTCACTACAGACGATTTGTCAGATAGCCTAACTCACTATTATATTTCAGATTAGTAATGAAAAACTTAAACTGAACTGATTCTGTCATATGCCTTCCCTTTCCTAAATCTCAGATCAGACCTTTTTTATGCTGCCCTTACATAGAGTGTGTTTTCTATATCATAAGCATGCTTAGACCCGCTTTTAAATTCACCTAGGAATCTTGGGCCACCAGATTTTAGCACTCACACTTTTTGCATGTATTGTTATTCTCCACCCTTTTCTGCCCTTTCTGATTTATAATCAAAGAATCACAGACGGTGTGGCTTGAAGGAGACTTTTAAAACCATCTCTTTCCAACACCCCTGCTGTGGGCACAGATGCCTCCTTCTAAATCAGGTTGCTCAAAGCCCCATCCTACCTACCTAAGAACACTTCCAGGAAGATCTGAAGATCAAGGTCTGAACGGGGAGGAGCCATTGACTCCCTCCAGTGTAGAGAGGCCTTGCCAAGAGATGTAGGCAAATTGAAGGGCTGGGCAATTACCAGCTACGTCAAGTTCTAACAAGAACAAGGGCCGGATTCGCACCTGGGACAGCTCAACTCTGGCTGTATTTAAAGACTTGGGGACAAGAAACTGGAGAGCAGCACCGCAGAAAGGGAACTGTGTGTTTTGGATGACAGAAGGTTCGACATGAGGCAGCAGTGTGCCCTGCAGCCCCAAGGGCCAACCCTACCCTGGGGTGCAGCAGGCCCAGCGCTGCCAATGGGCGAGGGGACGGACTGTGCCCTCTGCTCTGAGCTGCCTGCAGGTTGGACACCACAGTGGAGGAAAGGCATAAGGCTGTTAGAGTCCAAAGGAGGGCTACAATGATGGTGAAGGGTCTTCAGGGAAAGGTGTGTGAGGAGGAGCTGAGGGCAGCCCTCATGGCAGTATAGCTCCTCACAGGGAGCGGAAGGAACAGCTCCATGTCAGTGTGGGGCAGCTGGGGGTCAGGGAAAGGCTCTGCAACAGCGGGCAGTGGGCATGGAACAGACTGCACAGGGCACTGGGCACGGTGTTTGGACAGTGCCCTCACACACGGGGTTTGGGTCATGAGTGGTCCTGTGTGGAGCCCAGGGTTGGACTCAATGATCCTCTTGGATTCCTTACAACTTGGGATATTCTATCAATCCACTCAAAACTTCTGTGTTTGCTGTTAGGGAAACACAGGAGGGAAATAGAAGGATGGAAAATTTGTAGCTGACACAAAAAATTATTCTCCAAAGTTTTACCAGGCACTGAAGTGATATTGAAAGGCCTGTAGTTACCAGAATCTAATTTCTTGAATTTCTTGAAAACAGAGGCATCATTTACCATCTCCAGGCAACCTTTCTAAATTTCCAAGACCATTGGAAAATATTTGAGAAAGATCTCTTGATGGCATCAGCCAGATCTTTCATCTCTCTGACTTAAATAGTGCCAAGAAGGCAATTGTGAGGGCAGCTTTAAAAGTAATGTCTCCTTTAATTATGTTGGTACACAACTTCAGAGTCATACGTTGACGGCATGGCAGTAGAGGTTGAACCTTCCCACAAGTATCTGGTTAAATAACTTCATGAATTTTCTGTTGTCCCTGTAGTCTTTTGTACAGAACTTTATTGCTTAAACTACCTTATCCTCTTGCTCCAGTTTAGCATAATCTGCAAATGTTCTAAATGTGTATTTTTTATGTCTACATCTACCCAGGCTGTACAGTAAGCTCTTGAGCAATAATGACATCCAGAATATGGTCCTAAAACATACCATATGTAACTGTTTTCTTACTGCTGATCCAAATCTCTGAACAAGAGGATTTTAGTTCCTCATAATGGTTGCTGTGCAGACAAGGTCATTATCAGTTACTCCGATCAAGTGTCTGGGTTTTTTGGCTCAAAAATTTCAACACTATTTCTCTGTTCTGCAGGAGAATCCAACGCTATTCTTCTTCCCTATTTTTTCCTCTAGAATTAAATAATCTATTAGAAAACAAGTTTGAAGTATGCAATGCAGCACCCTCATTTTCCTCTTCAGAGCAGTGACTTTTGCACCAGATTGAGCTGCTCAAGTCAAAGCAGATTTATCTTTCTTGTGCTTTTTTTGATACTCTTTAGCCTTAGGAGATTTCATTCCTTCTGTTTATGAAGATCAAATAAAGTAAGGTGGATGGAGCTTTTTATGATTTTGTCTTACAAATTTTTATATCTTATTTTCGCAACAAAGAATCAAGTCAATGATGCAGATTATGAAAGAGGAATGTAGAGGTTCTATTGGTAAAATCTACTGGGTAAAATTATCTTTCATTCAATATAGAAACCTGAAATATTTATCTTAATTTTAATATGTGAGTTACAATTCATGAGGTTGCTTCTTAGTCTTGTTTCTTCCTTATAAAGAACTAAATTCTTCAAAGTCTGTAAGGAAATAGCATCAGGATGCATCTTGTTGGCATTTCATTATTTTACGCTCACACTGAGGTTTAAAAGATCATTTATCACCTTGTCATACTCTACAGAAGAATAAAACTACCGTAACTTGGAATCTTGGCGTGGTATTAAATACTTTCACTGGTGCTATCCACTGCTTTGAGACTACAGACAGCTTCTTTAACATATCTTGTAGTCAAAACAGATTTCTTACTACCTATTATTATACCTCTATAGAAGAGTAGTTGAATTAAGCTGTCTGGCACAGAGCTGATTCCCTTTCCTGGCAAGAACTGCATGGCCAACAGTGGACGCAGAGTATTGCTGGCACCAAGGGTTGTTTCACTGTCACTATACACTTCATTTTTTATAATGTTTGAAGGTACTCTAAAATTTAAACAGTGTTTAAAGCTATCGCATTTTCTCCATGTCTTTTCAGAATTTGCATAGAGATTTTGCTTTATGCCACAGAATCTGCCCTGTGCTTATCCTCAAATGACAGCTAAGGAACCATACTTAACAAACTGCATTAGCCCTGAAGCTTCTAAAACATTTCATGCAGTAACAAAAAACAAGTATCTGTCATTCTTTCTTGTAGGAACATCTTGTATCTCTGTCCTTTGCTATGTTGCAAGAAATATTTTGGAGAGAAAGTAACAGTTTTTTTCTAGAATATTCTCAGATTATTGAAATTACTATCTTCTTGTTTATCTATTTATTTTGCAGTCTAAGTACTCCTTTTATCTGTATAACAATCTCTGATTATTTTTTAATCTTCTGTTATTCGTTAATTCACAAAGAGCACAAATTTACTATATGCTAACCTTTCTGGTCTGATATTGCTTAGGTGACATCATGCTCCAGACCCTTCACAGCTTTAATGCCCTTCTCTGGACACACTCCAGGGCCCTGGTGTCTTTCTGCCGGTGAGGGGCCCAAAACTGAGCACAGTACTCGAGGT
>VXAB01010177.1:95607-145354 GCA_013399175.1 Odontophorus gujanensis | reverse complement strand
TATTGCTTAGGTGACATCATGCTCCAGACCCTTCTCAGCTTTAATGCCCTTCTCTGGACACACTCCAGGGCCCTGGTGTCTTTCTGCCGGTGAGGGGCCCAAAACTGAGCACAGTACTCGAGGTGCAGCCTCACCAGTACTTGATTACAGGGGGATGATCCCTGTTCCTGCTGGCAACACTATTTCTGATACAAGCCAGGATGCCAGTGGCTTTCTTGGCCCCCTGGGCACACTGCTGGCTCATGTTCAGCCAAGCATTGACCAACACCCCCAGGTCTTTGTCCTCAACACTGTTTCCTCTAAATTAAAATGAAGTATTAATTCTGTAAATTGTATTCTCATATATATGTCTATAATCAGAAAGTAATTTTTTACTATTGATTGGTTGGACACATCTGATTTTGTCCTCTCACACTCTTTATGTAAGAGCAATGATGGAGTAGAAGTGACATAAAACTAGCTTAGCTCGATTTTCAGCAGTCCTTAAACCTGAAAACTGCATATTTTCTAACCTCTATTCTATTTCTTTGCAGCCAGTGAAGGAGATGGAGGAGATCCAAATCCTCTCAATTTGTTTTTTTTCTGTTTATGTCATCTTGCATGCTATACAAAAGATAACTATTGCGATTTCAAAAGATAGTTTACTTTTGTTAACCAGAAAAATATTGATAATATGATACACATAGTTTGCAGAAAGAAAAGAGCAATAGAAGGGAATGATGGAAGAACAATTTGCTTATTCAGTGCATTTAAACCCATAGTTTGAAAACCTGCTGTGTAAGAATAATTATATGAAGAAAAATCTTATTTAACTGTATTCTCTGTGATAGATGTTGAGACAAATGGTGAAGGCGAGTAAGATGAGAATGACATTTTTAACATCAAATAAGATCAGTAAGTTTGCAGATATGTATATGTACATGTATATCTAGTACCAGTTATCTTAAAGGATTCTCTCTTCTATTGTTATATATTTGTATTACTGTTCCAAAGGGATTTTCAGTCTTCTACATCATTTAGAAGTATTCATGATTTTGTTTTTTTTTTTTCAGGACACTTTTGGACAGTTCTGGAGAACATCTTCCTCATGATTTTTCTAAAGGCTCTTACCATCCGTTACGCTGGTTATTTTGCATACCATCATCCAGTCCTTCCTGGCTGAAGTGAGTATCAAAAGTTGATTGTAAAAGAACTACCACACAGTCGATTCTCTTGAAAACAGTTATATCCAAATGGAAGGCTAATAGACATTCTGATGAAACAACATGGAAGCATTTCTTGAAATTCATTGCAGATTTCTGTTGTCTTTGAAGCTAAGAATCTGAAAGTGGTCACATTGAAAGCAGTACATGGTAGTTTTTTTTTGTCTGTATGTTCATTAAGTTTGATATTTGACTTGTGTTTAAGGTTTTCTTGTATAAAGAGTATATACCATTATAGTAGTTCAGCACAGGTTCTTATCTCAAAGAATTATAATTAAAAGAGAGATAGAGAACGTGCATCTATTTGTGATCGCTAGTTAAAAAAGCTTCTGATATATAAAATATCACACTGAAATATATACTTCTTGATAGTAGTCGATGTTTTGAGGGTGATTACTGCATGATTAGAAGAAAAAGCTTACTTTCTTCTTCTGTGTCACTGCATATAATGACAAGTTACATATGAGACATATGCTACCAGCTGTGCTGTCATTCCCTTTCTAATTTTGAACTTAAAGCACTCCCACACCAGTTTAGATACTCTTCTAACCCCTTCACCTCCTCCTTCTCTTTGGAAGTTATTTCCTGAGAGATTTTCACTTTCCATTTTCATGAAAAGCTGTTTTGTGAGTTGTTTTTTCTGTTTTCTGAGAAAGTATTTTTATGTTTTAGAGGAATATGTTATTATATGAAAAGTGACTTATTGAGCACCAGTGTGCTGTTGATTTATTACTTCTTATCTTATATCACCCCCATTACAATATTTATCCCATGCTATGCAGCACACTCTATTTTCTTTCCATAACCCTCACCCCTAATGTCGTGTCAGTGATACTGCTGTCTCCTTTCCTCATGCCTCTGATACCCACTGAACAAGATGCAATAGATGGTTTGACTGAGTCTGTGTATGACTGGCTGACCAAAAAAACAGACACACTTTGGTGTTAACAAAGATTAACTGAATTAAGATTGTGTCCTTTTCTGCACTGAAAAGTAGTAGTTCAAGTTTTCTAGGTCTTGAAAGATAATGTTTGTGGAATTTCTGTTAATCAAATTTCAGTGAAATTAGCCGATGATTCAGTAATTTATGCATAGGTGGAGAGGAAGGAGAAGGGAGGATACAGGAGAGAGACTGACAACATGATCACTTAAAAAGATATTTAGTGTATTTCTAAGAGTTAAAGACTCGTCATTTTTTTCATCCTTTAATCCAAAGCCAGTACTCAGAATTTAAATTCTAGTTTGCATTATAAATTTTGGGAGATGATATTGCAATACTTTATCCTCTGCTGCATTAAAGTATCTAAACAAAATGTTGGTACCATTTCACTCTGTGAATTTCTCTTTTTTGAGGTGGAATTACAATTTTCAAGGCTCTGTTCAGGACAGAGTTATCATTAATAACATAAATATAATTTGGAAAAAAAAGAAGTATTCTAGACTTATACAGGGTTTGTGTATTTTTTCTGAATGAAAGGTGAGAAGACATACATCTTTCTGACCACCAAAGTGTCTTCTCTGTCAGATTTATATGGGAAAATGAGGAGTAAAAAGGAAGCACATATCTCAGAATTTATAGTTGGTGTGCCTATGTGAAGAGAGTCTGTGTATTGCACAGTCTTGTTGAACTGCATTGGTAAAATATGTAGCATCACCTTTTAGCAGCACAGTTTTTAGCTGCTTAGAAAAAAAAGCGCTGAATACTCTGTATGTTATGTAATTTTGAGTGATGTGTCCTGAGATGCTATGATTTGTTATTGGTTTTACACTGTATATGGAAGGTTTTCTTTCTTGAAATATTGCAGTTAGGATATCGACAAGACCCACTATGTTTACATACTGCAGAGAACCAATTAACAAGTGGAAGCTGATTCCTTGATTGTTTTGTGTTCTTTGGTTCTACTTCTGAAAAAAAAAAATAATAATAATAATTCACTGTGCAGAACAGAATTGAAAGCAGAGGATATTGTTTGTCTCCCAGCTGTGGGCACCTAATTCTTTACTGAATTCCAAAGACTCTAACCCGGCACAAAATTATTTACTCTGTATAGGCTTCATATTTCAGGACAAAGTTCTGTTAGTTTTTGAAATAATTTTGTTCACAAATTCACTGCTTAACCAGTTTTTCTGCATCGGTTCTCATATACTAATATGGCTACAGTCTGTTTTGTTTGAAGTCTATTTGAACTGAACATCTTTTTTTTTAACATTAAGTAGAGTTAACCTTTGTTTGTCTTATGAAATGTTGATCTTATCACTTGAAGGTTTTTGGTTTTTTGTCCATCCTGTACGCTAAGATAATTTAGTTGATTGTCAAATTAAATGATCACTGATTATAATTTATAGTACAGTTCCTTTAGTGTGATTCATTCTTTGCTTCATTTAGGGTTTATAATCATATCATTTGCAAATGAGAGTTCTATTTTTTTTTCTACTGTACAAAACTGAACATTTCTATGTGATATTTATATGTACTTCACCTTTTGTCACTTTTTTTGAGGCTAGTCTTATTTTCACTAGTACTGAGCTACGAAGATGGGAGAACATATGCCTCTCCATATGCGCGTTACAAAACTTCTCAGTGCATTTATTGGTGCTAGCTTCATGACTGTAGGGAATGTCTGCTATATTTTATTTTTCCTCCAAGTGAGTCACACCATTGTACATTTCAATTTGCAAAAGGCTTTTAGAGCCAAGAACGGGTGTATATTACAACATGATAACTTCCCATCTGGTCAATGACAGACGAGTTTTATTTCAACTCAAATATTCTAAAAATGGCATTTATTTCTGAATTCATTTAAAATATTATCCATCATTAATCTAATTGACCAAAGCTGTTCCTTTTCTTATATTCTGAAGGCAGTAACTGGCCTTATTTTATTTCATACCATTTCATTCAAGGAAGAAGATAAACAGGATTAAGCTGGCTCATATAATTTAACTGAATTTGTGAAATGTTGAGTTTAGTTTCAGGCAGAGCAATAAGATTTGTGTGAATAGTTTGAATTTAAATTGGGATTACAAACAACTATGTAGTTCTTAAAATGCACTAGAGTATATGTACAAATAACTAATCTTGAACACGTAGAAAAAAATGCTTCTAAGAATGCAAACCCTAAAGTTTGATTACAATACATGTTTTAAATATGAACAAGTTTTTTTGGCTGCAAATTCTATCAAGACTTAAATTCATAAGTGTATATAATTTTGATAAATATTATTGAAATACAATAGATATTTATGTGCAAAAATATCATTGTCAAGCCAGTGCTACATTATATCTAACGTACCAGATGGAAAATAAAAAATGTAGATGAATTTTCATGGCATGTATGTTGCTTATCTACTCATAGGTATCAGGTCCAAAAGGCCAGTCTGTGTAAAACTGTCTTGTACTTAAATGGTTATTACATTATTAACTATGAATTTTTATTGTAGTAGTGTGATATAAAGGTCCTGCTGCAAAGTGCCTTTATGGAAGTATGGTTTTCTTAGATTGCCTCAAGGTTTCCTTGCAAGATCTGTGCGTTTACACTCTATATGGAAGATTTTCTTTCCTGAAATATTGCATTTAGAATATCAACAAGACACATTTCTGTCAGTGGAAACATAGATGTGACAGACTAAACCAGTTAAGTATGTTAACTGGCATTTTCTTTTCCAGGTCTTGTCGAATTGTATTAGATATGTTGTCTGTACAGTAACCTTGAATGAACAGTGGAGTTTTTGTGGAGTCATCTGTGCTTTTTTCATGCATGCATACAGGCTGAGTTGTGTGATAGCATGCTTGTCCCGCTCAGATTGTCACAGAAGTGTGAAATATAAAATAGCCACATTAACCCATTTTAATTTTATCCAAATAGCTGCATACAAATGGCACATGAAGTACATGTCCAGATTAATATTAATCTTTTTTAACAGGAAGACTTAGCTTCTAAGAAAGAAGGCTAATGCTGAAGTTGTCGTGTGTGTACTGGCAGATAATGTTTATGCATACACAGTTTATGCACTGAGGCATATGTAGTTTTTACACTGGTGTGTGTAAAATTTATGTGCATAAGTGTTTACATAAGCAGTACATAAACTTTCAAAGTTAGCTACTATTGTTGTATAAACTTACATCCAAAATGAATAAATAGGATAGCTAAACATCAGTGAGAATTTAATTTTTAAAAGACTAAAAATCTTATAAATGTGAAAGGACATTTATATGTCAGCTAATAGGGGAAAAAGTCTTTCATGGAAAAAATTACTTACAACTCGATTTTGAAAACTTCTTTCTAAAAATGTCTGAAAGAATAAAACACTAAGTACAATAATCTGAGGGACTGACCGTCTCCACTTTGTCATCAGCAACAGAATTTACCTGTGCAGTTAGTTAACCCATAGTTCCCTCACAGGTGCTGCTTGCACACCTGTGCACACTTTTTGGTCCTAGGAGTCATCCAGCAAAAGAGCATTTGGAAAGATCACAATCAGTTGTGAGGGTGGGTGTCTGAAATGCACTACTCTCTCTGTGGCAGAATAGACAGGAGGGGAAACTAGAAGCTCTGTTGCCAAGGAGGCTGCTCGCTGAGCTCAGAAAACACCTGATGAGAGTGAAAGACTTATCCATGCTCATTTTACTTACTGCAGCTTGAGTCTGATGTTTGGTGTTGGGACATTGGCTGAGTTCAGAAGAAGCCCTGAGATATTTATTTGGATACCTAAACTTTTGGAGAACATGAAACAGCAAATAGGAAACTGCGGTCTCCTCAAAAGATAATGCATGCTTTCTCACATCCCTGTGCTGGCAAAGTACACCAACCAATTTCAGGTGTATTTTTCTTGATGTTTAAGGGTTGGTCAGCATAATGAGGACCCTTGCACACCCTTTGAGCATTCTCTCTGTTTTTTAATTAACAGTTTCATATCCTTAATTTAGGATACTTCAGAGCAATAAACAATTAACACGACAGTAAATTAAAGAATAATAGCCTTAGATTTATTCGAGTGTGAAATAAAAAAGTCCTTTTTGCCTAGTGGAACAAGGCTATACATGTTTCCATGAAAGAGATAAGTAAAGTTCCTTTATATCAGTTATAACTTTGGCAGACTATCAAATGTTAATTTGCTTTTAGCTAGTTGAGATTAAATGTAATTCCTTCCCTGAGCTGCCTTAAAGTAAGCAATCATTAAAGCATTTTCAGAGTAATCTGGGAGGAATTGACATTTAAGGGAGTTAGCATTACATCTGCACTTTAAGGATATTAATTTCTTAGATAAATTAACTACATTATGCTGTTTTTATCTTGTATTTTGAAAGGAATCCATCAGCAAGAGAAAAGGCAGCCCAGGGTCAACTGAAACTGCTGTTATCCCAGCCATACTGCAATTTGAACTTGCTCTTGGAAACCTTACTCTATCATGACTGCATCTTGGTGAGAATGTTACTGAAAAGTTCAGGTAAGTACTTACATTGTTGATCTGTACAAGAATATCACTGAGAAACACAAATTCATTTGTATCTACTTAAATATTTTGGGACAGTAGGACCATTCTTGAGGAAGTAAAGAAAAAAATGAAGGTGCGTTGCTTTTTTAATGAGATTTCTTTACAGTCAATTTGAGTATTCATAGTTTCAAAGCAGACTACAGTTTGATAAAGTAAACTGATATCATGAATGCAAAGGAGCCTAAATGAAATTGAACTTAAAAGAGCACTGATACCACAACTGTTTTATGCAGATTGTTAAAGGTGAGGATTAATATTCTGGAACATCACCTTCAAAATTAGGTTTCTACAGTAAAAAGCTTCTTAGAGGTTTTGTTTCTGTTATATGCTTGTCACTGTTGGTATTATAGGAGTACTTTTATGTCCTTCCTCGTGTCAATTCTATCAATTCTAATGTTATTGTGAAAGTAGGACAAAGAAAATAATTGTTTTAAAGAGTCTCTTTTTATTTCTACTAATATTGTTTGAAGCATCAAACTTCATCACATCTTTTCTCTTAATAACCTTTACACCAAATTATCAGATCATTGAAAAGTTAGTGGAGTAATTGCCCATTTGACAAAATTTTGCATCTATACTGAATTAGTTTGTATCAGTTTCAGTCTTTCTTTACCAAAAGAATTCTCCTTACAGATCAGGTCACATAATAGTAAGTAACAATTTGATTATTTTGTTTTAAGGTGGTCTAACATTTGTTAGGGATAAAACATTGTTTCAAATTACATAATGCATATTGTTAAGAGCTACTCTGCATTCCCTTGCCCATCCAATTGACTGTCATATTTTACAAAAACTGATAAATTTTTTTATCATAATCATATTCTTACCCTACTGTTATACAGTACTGAACTTCACTGCCTGCTTAAATTAGGATGAAAGATCAAATGACAGAATGGGTTTTCATCTACCAACTGACCAAGCTCTTGAGCTTCAGGGAAATGTATGTTGCTGTGAGTTAGAAAATGTGCCATTTTCACAGATTTATTAGCATAATTTCAGTATTGATATGATTAAGATTTCAATTCATATAAAGTTGAAACCTGCAATCATCTGTATCGTCTAAATTTGTTTCAATAAGGTTAATTACACAATGTTAAAATGATTATAGTTTTTGTTCCTTCTCCTGTGCAGCAGCTTTACTGGTGCTAGATGAGCTAAAATTTTTGATATTGTGTCCTGCTATGTAATAAAAGAAAAGCTGGTCTATTAAGCTATACCTAGACACTAGTAATGACAGTTTAGGATTGTTTTGTTCTGTAGGATAAAAGGCTTCCAGAATTATGTACTCATCAACACTAAAATGTTGCAATCTTTAATATTATGCCTATGTTTGGTATTTAATAGCTTTTGAGTGACTTAACTGTACTGACAACAAAACTCCATGATCTTTATCTCAATTACTTTTTGAACTGAAAAGGCATCTTCACTTCTTTCACCTGGGGTCAGGAATAACAATTTCTTTCTTATACTAGAGAGTACTATTGAGATTTACCAAGTTATCTCAGTAGAAATGGTGTTTCAGGGGAAGCATGTATGCATCATTTAATGTTAATAAAAGCTGTAAGTAGATTATCGCATTTGTTGAAGCCACTGAAACTATATATGCAAATGTAAGCTATTGGAATAAGGATATAACAGGTTTTGTACTTTTGATACTCTATGCTTAGTGTGTTATATATGAGCTCTGCACTGAAAGTAATGCCTCCTGCTTTAATTATGTTGGTCCACAACATCAGAGGCATATGTTGCTGGCATGGCAGTAGAGGTTGAACCTTCCCACAAGTATTTGGTTAAATTTTGTTGCTGTGTGACAGATGGCAGCTGAGGGGCAGCCTGACAGAATGGAGTCTGATATGGAAGTGTGCATGGAGTAAAGGTGTGTCACTGAATTCCTCTGTGTGGAAAAAAATGTCTCCCATTGACATTCATTGACATTTGTTGAACATCAAACAGTGCTGATGAAACAGTTATGTGAAAGACAAACTACAGCTCTCACACCACAACGTGAAGAATGTTACTATCAGCTCATCTGCACTAATTGGTGGTTTTTGACCAGGTAACTGTGTATGGATCTGAATATCAGCTTCAGTGCATTGGAAATGATGGTGGCAACAGTGGAAATCACAAAGTTCGTACCAAGCAAGTCCCACAAATGTTCACACAGGAGAAAGAACACCATAAGAAGTTTGTCAGGACCTTCTGTGTCAATGGGAGGCTGAAGGTGACAGTTTCCTGGATCAAACCATTACTGGAGACATAGTATCACCACTACAAGCCAGAGTCAAAACAGCAGTCCATGGGGGGGTGACACGTGAATTCCATATTAAAGAAAAAGTTCAAGATTCAGCCCTCAGCAAGTAAAAAGATGTGCACTGTCTTTTTGGCATTGGAAAGGGCTGATTCTTCTGGATATGCTGGAACCCAGACAAACCATCAACTCTGACCACTGTATCATGATGCTGACTAAGCTGAAGACTTGCACTTCTGGAATCAGACCGGAGAAGACAGCCTTTCTCTTGCAACAAAATAATGCCAGGAGCCAATACCTGTTTGAAGACTGTGGAGCACACTGGCAAACTTGGTTGGACTCTGCTACCACACTCACCATACAGTCTAAATTAGGCATCTTCTGGCTTCTGCCTGTTCAGGTTGATGGACTGTGGGACTGCAGTTCAGGGGTGAACTATGTGGGCAACATTTGCCATCATAACAGCTGTGAAACAGTGGTTCGGATCATATGGGGCGGATTTTTACAAGTATGACACACAGGCTCTTGTTCATTGCAGTTCAAAATGGATATCTAATGGTGGTGTTGAAAAACAGTGTTTTACAGCTGAGAATTTGCTCTGTCACGTAGTATTATTGAGCTCTTTGTGTCTGTTGTATTTTCTGTGGGAATAAATAGGAGGCATTACTTGCAGAGCAATCTACTTAAAATATATGTAAAAGTAGGATTTGCTCCTCAAATACAAAATTACCACATCAAGCATATGTAAAGTGATAAATCAGGGTACCCAAAACTAAACCTCTTTTTTGCATCCAGTGAGTACGATCACTAAGGAAAGAAGGCCTTTACAAAAATAGCTGGAAAACTGGATTTGGATGCTGGACCTCAATTACTTAAGCTAGAGGTGTAAATAACCTAGCTGTATTTCTTTTCAGTAAATATATGTGCTCAAAATTGGGTTTTTTTTGGTTCAACATTTAGAATTCTTGAAGGCATATTATTGAATGAGTAAAGGATCTGTGGGCCTTTGCTATGCCTCTGTGGGGAGAAACAATGAATAGAGGGTATTGTTTTAGTTTTTTGACAAACTGAACTCTTTTGCAATTTTCTTGTGGGAGTTTTTTACAAGAATTGCCTTACCACCTATTGAGATGAAACAGAAATTGATTATTTTGATGAGAAATAAATAATAGAGGAGTAAAGAAAATAATGCTTTCATAATATGACTTATTGATTCTTTAAGATGCTGATATGAAAAAGGGAAAACTGAAAGTAAACTCTGAACATTTCTGCTAGACTGCTGTATATGCAGAGCATGGCAACAGAACAGTCTTTGACTTCTCACTTGAGAGTCTGCTTTCCTGGAACCAGGAGTTATTCTTCATACAGCAAGGCAAAAAAAGCAGTAGCTGTACTAAGCATCACTGGCCCACCACATAATTAATGCCAACAGGAACCTACTCAGGCAACAGCCACCTTGACATTTAACAATAGCAGATAAGAAAGCTGCCTTGAATTAACCACCATGACACATCCGAGGCCTTCAGTCAGGCCTTGGTCTCACACAAACTTCTGTTTAGGAAAAGCTGGAATCACCAAATTCACAGAAAGGAATGAAATCCTTTGCAAAAATTCTTATTTGTTACAACAAATGCATGAGACTCCAGAGATTTGATTTCGTTTTTTGCATACAGCTCTAAAAGTGAATACTGACATGGAGATAACCTGGAAGAAAACTGCTTTCACAGTAGCAGGGCCATTGGTAGCTTCACCTAATGTTTTTGTCTTGTTCAGTGTATTGTTGAAAGACTAACTGAAGTTTTTCTTGTATAGACTGTGCAGTTGAAAATAGACTATATCCTGACCCTGGAATACTAACTGATAGGGGCATTTACAAATACTCAGTAATAAGTTAAGGCTGTAAATATGAAAATGGGCACAAAGAAATGTGTAAAGTTACTTTGCGTACACAATTGGGGCAGGGAGAGGACCATTTCCACTGAGAAAATAAAACTACATTGTGCAGTATCAGCCAACTTCCTGAACATTAATAGATATGAAGAATTTTCATAGATTGGGTTTTTATAAGCCAGTTGCTTTGAAGAGAGACAACTTGAAAACGTATGTGTAGAACTGGAGTTTTCCCACTGCAATTAATGAATACCCTTTGTGATATAGTTCTTTAACAGCCACAATTCATACTGCAGCATTTTAATGTAAATTACACTGTTTTTTTTCTAAGTTGCTCTAAGTGAGTAAAAGGTGATGATTTTATCAACTGATCTCAAATCAGAACTTCTATTAACAATAGCAAACAGTTATAAAAGAAAATGTACATTATTAAGTAAATTACTGTCTCCATAAAGAACCTTTTGGCATTGGCTAGATCTGAAACTTCTGTTTTGAGCATTTAAAGGTGGTTATTTTTCTACTTAAAAAACTGCTCGGACTTAATAATCCTGAGACAAAATCTACTGAGCAAAGGAAAAAATATTATTGTCATGGTTCCACCACACAGTTTTGGAGAAATGTAGTCATGCATGCTTTTTGACAAAACTTGGAGATAAGTGTGTAACACTGTCCTCATTAGGAGAGCACAGTAGGTTTCTTAGAGAAATTGATATACTTGTGCAGAGATAGATCAGTGCTCCAGATATTTTTGGGTTATTCAGTATGAGCTAAATGCAGTCCTGGCAAGAATACACTCCAGTCTACCTCAAAGTTTTCTTAGCTTCTTTGTGATTGCAAACTATATTGTGCCAACCTAATATCAAAAGATTAGAAAATTATTTTGAAATGGATATCTCCTGAAAATACCTGTCTGGCCAGTAAACTTTGGTGGATACTCTACTTTAATAACCAATGTGGTAAATAATAATAATAATAAAAAAAAGTAAAGAAAAAGTGCTGGAATGAAGTAGTTGAAGCTGAAAGATCAGTGGAAAAGGGATCTTAATCAGATATTCTAATTATTTTTCTGATTTTTCAGAGATAAGCTAAAAGAAAAAAATAAAGAGATTTTATGGAGTTTCTGAAGTATTAAATAGGAATATCCTGTTTCATCATAATAGAACCCTTATCGAAAGTCACACACCTTCTCTTGATAAAATATGGAGGTAATATTTGTAAAAAAGGAAAAGCTGATGAAAGCGTGTGTGTCTCTTAATGTTTAGCCTCAGAATGGCTTCCGAGTGGATTCTGAAAGATCTATTCTTAAAAGAACAAGATTTACACTCGTTATAAGAAGATGGGTGTATAAAAATCCCCCACAGAATTTTGTGCTACTTCTTTTTATTTTCCCGAATTCATTGATACCACCAAGAATCATTAGAAAGGTTTGTGAAGAGGTTGTGCCCTGAACTTTCCACGTGCCCCTAGAATTAAACAAAGACGGAGCCTAGAAACTGAGGCTCTCCTATTTTTCTCTTGCACAGGTTGCAAAACTGGCATAAACCAATGTCATTTTCCTACATCTTTTTTATATAAATCAGTCTCTCAGAAACTGTCTTCCACAGAGTAGACAGTTGAATAAAATTATTTATTTGGTGCTAGCTCTGGTCAATTATTTTGATCATTAACAACAGAAGTATATTGAATTTTTGATGTTAGCACAAGTTAAAGCTGTTGAGTCACATTAGTTTAAAGGGAGGTTTAAATGTATGATCATCCTCTAGGTGGAAGAATGTTTCATAACAATTCTTAAAAGCATATACAACTAAATGCTACATAACAGGTTACGCCTCAAATCTATGAAAAGCTTTCATTTAACTTTAAAGCACATAGAAATACAGAATCATTAATGCTGGGAAAGGTCTGAGATTACCAAGTCCAACTGTCAGCCAGTCCCCACCTTGCCCACTAACCATGTCCCTCAGTGCCACAGCCACATGGGTATTGGAACACCTCAAGGGGCGGTGACTCCACCACATCTGTTTCTGAAGAGGAATTTTTCTAACATCCAGCCTGAAATACAGCAGCCCATGGCTTAGCATGGCTGAGATTTTCTTTTAGGGAACTGATTTCTTCTCAGTTCATCTTTAACTGAAAAACAAATCCAAGCCTTTTTGATGAGTATGCAGCTGCTGTTTCATTTTGTTTTGTATAACAAAATCCATTTATAATTTCACAACTATAGATTGCTGAGATAAGTTATGCAGAGATAACTTTTTGACTGTGATTCTGTGCAAGTAGTCCAATTTACTTACAATTACTATTTAGTAAATAAGCAAATTCCAGTTGTATTTTGAGAGGGTATTTTGAATTAAATAGACATATTCCATAGTTTGTAGGTATACTTGAATTTTTTTTTTTAATGGCTACGTGCAATTTGGGGAGACAGTCAAGTGCCATTATGTAAAGGACATCAGATTCCTGCATCTGTAAGTATTAATACAGTTTTCAGATACAGTTTTCAGTTTGTTTCAATTAATATTTATATGACTTGAATTACGTGGACATCTTTATAACAATGATTTTTTTTATTTTGAAGGAAGTGAAGTATTGACTGGTGATGAACAAGGTTCTCTCTCAGAGCAGAGAAATAACAAAGAGCCTACTCTGATTGAAACTATCTTCACTGTATTATCTGACTGCATTTTATCACCCAAATCACTTGGCATTGCTTTTGATGCCTACATGGAAAAAGAACAGTTGTGGGATTGCTTATATAATATGACAGGTATTTTGTTTATTACTAAGCAATTTAAGTCTGATGTTAAACCTTGTCAGTTTTCAGACGTGTCGTGCGTATTATTTTTACTTTAATAAATCTGATTAAATGATTGTACATTCCTTCAAAGTTATATTACAGTTAAATTGTTTTCAGCAGGCAGGTTGCTGTAGGAATGGTGGATATTCTGAAGGAAGCAGAGGTTATGATATGGTAGACTAGAATTATGGTTTTTTTCATTTGTCTGTCTGTTTTACCAGTAGGTTGGTGTCACTTTCTGTAGATGTTTACTGACACAGGTTCCTTATCTCTGTGCATTTAATAACTTCTGTTTAAAAGCAAGGAATAATTGAAGGGGAGTGGAAAAACAAAAGGAAGGACTGCTGTTGAGGGAGGCATAACAGGGTAGACATGCAGATCTGCTGCCAAAAAGCAGACTACTAACTTTCCAAGGAGAGGAGGACAGCCCACATGATTATGACAACTAGTGGCACCCACAAAGAGAAGCAGCATTCAACCAGAAAGGAGAGGTATTTAGAAGAATGGTTTTACAAAATATGCAAGAAAATTCAGGAGAGCTCATGAGAGAGGAAAGGAAGAAAATGCGCAAAAGATAATACAAATACCACAAAATAGAAGAAGAACAATTGGAAATGTGCTCAGACATTTCTTAGAAAAATATATGAGGTTTCAGAAAGTGGAAAGCTAACACTTAGAAGGGGAAGAAAAATACAGAAGTGTTGCATGGAGGTTTTCAGAAAGACTGTGTAGAGAAGAATAAAGCGTAGATCACTGGAAAGCACAGATAAGCAAAAGTTTGGGGCAAAGGAACTTAGCAGGAAATATGTCAAAAAACATTGTGCAGGTATATCCTGCCTGACAACTGCTGCTCTTTTGCAATGGAGAAACTACTATACTCTGTGGTGTTAAGAATGTGGAGAAGATTGATGCTTGTAATGTCAATAACTGTATTTAAGATGTTCTGTTTTCAACATACAATCTCTGATAGCATACTATGTCTCTGTGGATGACTATTATTTTTACACACTTTTGTTACTGAAGTATCATTTCTCTTTTGCTCTTCTCTAAGAAAAGTTTGGTTTCCTAAGGAATGCCATCGTGTTAACACTGTAAATCTGCTTGATTCATTGTCTAGCCAGTGACTAAGTTTACTCCAATTAAAATGAAAACTACTACTCAGATTAAATTCTGAGAAATATCTTGATGGAAAATGAGTCAGTAAAGATGAAAGAAATGAAATAGCATTTTTTTTTATCAGTACTATATTAAGAAGGTACAAAATGCTACACTGTTTTTTTATACTATTTCTTTATAACAGTCTGATAGTTGTAAATTATTTTGAATCATAATACTGTTAGTTTTCTTTCCATAAGAATTCTGAAACACTTCTTTCTGAAAAAGATTTGCACAAATGACTGAACACTTACTGAATATTTAATAATTCTTTCTTCTGAAGTTTCCAGTTGTGGCGAGTCAGAGCCAGAGGTTATCAGATGCTTGAAGCTGACTTTGATTAATTCAGTCAAGGGTGTAGTGAAGCAGATCATTTCTTTGATGCATTCATGGGAGGCAACAGAAAACTATGGAACGTATCAGCACAAGCAAATAGTTCCTGAAAGTTTACTGAAGACAGTTCCAAAGGAATGGAATTATACACCTCGGGAAATGAAGAGGAAGGAATCTGGGAAATGTGGGTAAAATTAATGAACTGTAGTTTAACAATAAGAAAAACAGACTCCAAACATCTTGGTTGTAGGGTTTTTGTTTGAAGTGTTACCACTGGTTGCATGTCACAAGCTGATGGGAAGAACTTAGACATGTTACATAGACAAGTTAAATTGGCTATGTGACACAGAAAAATTCTGACTTTTCTATTGTTTTTACTAATTGAGACTATTACAGGAATGAACTTATGGTTTTCTTTGTTTCTTTGCTTGGGTGTTTTTTTTTATGTTTTTTTGTTGTTGTTGTTGTTTAATCCACACTTGAATCTGTATTTAGGATTACCTTGGGTTCACTGTTTTTCATTTTATATGTACTGTTAACTTATTAACATTATTTTCCTGTAGTTATATAGCGACTAATCATATCTGGAATGTTTAAAATGGTGTGCTATGTAGTGTTCATGCTTCTCATATGAAAGACCATAAACTAAAGTTTTGTAGGTTTGAATATAAAAAAGGATTGATAAAAAGCAATATGAACATATGTTGTGTCCTAAGACATTTAGTGCAATGCTCCACTCCTGGAGAATTATTTCACTACAATTTCTGAAGGCAACTCATTTTTTACTGTTCAGAATACCTGGGTGTCTTCTACTTCATTTATTCTATATTAACTGCGCACAGCAAGAATAATTCTTAACCGAGTCACAGTGTGAATTCTATATTTTCTAGGCTCTCTATTTTAATGTGTGTTATTGTTTAGATTTGCAGGGACATATATATATGGGAGACACAATACAAGTCAAGCCACAGTGTTGAGTATTTAAGCTTTTTACCCATTTTCAGTACAAAAGAAAGTTAGAAATTATCATACAACATTCAGAAGCATGCTGTGATAGAACTAGAATGTTAATGTTAATCATATCTTCTTTTATGTCTTTTTTTAAGGCTTCACAAGGCTTGCAGCTCAGGCAGTATCTATTGTAATCAGCAAGTTACCTACAGTGATTGCATGTTTGCCTCCCCCAATTAAGTACTTCTTTTTTCTGGCTGAGAGAAGAATGTCAAGAAACTTTGCTGAATTGAAGAAAGCTGGTCTGCTTGTCTGGAACTTGATTGTAATTATATGTCGGATATTTGAGGATGGAAATACTGCAGAACTTTTAACAGGTGCAACACTTGACAGATGGAGCAAAGAAAAA
Organism: Odontophorus gujanensis; assembly: GCA_013399175.1. Classification (NCBI taxonomy): domain Eukaryota; kingdom Metazoa; phylum Chordata; class Aves; order Galliformes; family Odontophoridae; genus Odontophorus; species Odontophorus gujanensis. Next base: position 128,873 of record VXAB01010177.1, on the reverse strand, counting down.
CTCAGTTTAGTTCGCGTGTGCTTAGAAAGTATTATGGGAAAACAGAAAAGTGGTCCTAAGCAAGTGACCCAAAAGGTTATACAGAGCATAGAACAGCAAAGACCAAACTGGATTGAAAGCCAGTTGTTGAAGGCAAGAAAATTGAGCACTGACTGGTAAGAATGTAGTATTTTTCAAGTGCTGCTGTTTCTTCTTTATTTTACTGAATTAATGATGTGTTTATGGCCGTTGTTCAATGTAAAAAATTTCTAGAGGAGCAGTGATTTTATATAACATGAAATGAATTAGGTCTTAATAATGATGGCTTTGTGGTACATTTTTACAAGTTAACTGCATGGCTGAAAAAGCTTTAGTTCTTTCATCTTAACAGTCTTTTCATAGTACTTAAAATGTTGCATATATTTCATATTTTGTTTCATATTATTATGTTTCATATTTTCTCATGTCTTCATGATGATCCAAAAACGTGACAATTTAGTTGGTGCATCTTTCAGAATGCTAACAAGTATCCTGACCAGAGGGCACTGCAATGTATTTGTAAATGAGTTTTGCTGTAGTGATTAAATTAAGACAGACTGTAACAGGCTTTCTGTGTTCATCTGATATTAGAAAGTAAGCATACTTCCTTTTAAAACATAACTAACCCTGGGGGCAAGTAGGATATATCAAAACACGACAAGGAAAGCACCCTGCTATGCTTTTCTGAGGAAATACCAACTTTCCCTGCAGATTTGACATTTAGGTCCAAGTTTTTAAATCCTGATGATGATTTTTCAAGGAGTTCTGTGCACACCAATGTATTTGTAGTCGTGTTTTAATGTTGAAGTAGTGTGCCATTCTGTAAAAACACTATTCATCGAGTTCCCAGTAGAAGATTTATAGAAGTTACCTGCCTTAGTGAATTGACAACTGAAAGTAAGGTTGCTTTGTGATCTTTTATGTTACCATTTAACTCAAATTCACGAGCTCTAATCAATGGTTAACAGATTGAAGCCAGATGCTGGCCACTGAAACAGACAGAATAAAATAAATACATTTTAATACAGAAAGTGCTGAAGTTATTAACAGGATTGTTTCATAATACAATTTCAAACTTTCTAAGAATAGGTGGTTTGTTGTTTGTTTTTTTTAATAATAGAAATGTAGGGTAAGACAAATATTGGAATGACCTCTAAAAACTGAAGCTTTGATAACTGAAGCTGAGAACTTTGATGTAGTAGTGAATTTTATTTTCTAAGGTATCACAAAAAAAGCAATAGTTTTTAATTCTCATCAGGTATGAGACACTGGGAAAATATTTCATACGGTGTCTCAAAGCAAGAACCAGTTAGTGGTTAGAGCTCCTAATTTTAAGCATATGGAACTGAAGAACATATCACTGCTCTCCAAGGGATTAGAGACGTCATGCAGTTAGGAAACTGTTTTCTGATTTCAGTGGTATTCCTGCAATAGAAATATTGCAGAAGTGTTATTTTTCTATTTTATACTCAAGTAGTATGACTCAGTTACTCTAAGGAAAATGTATTTAATAGATAGCTGAGATATCAGTGTAGAAATAAAATATTGTTACACATGCAAATTGTAAAACTAATAAATTGAAGCTGAACTTTAAATATTTAAACTAGGTGATATTCGTATAGTCACTAGACTAAAATCAGATCGTTCAAGAAGAACCTTGTGGTGTTTACGTGATTAATCTGAAATAGGAATGGTTATATCTGAAAATCTAAATCGGTGTAAAATTTTGTTCTTTATAACCCTTTCATAAGTAAATGATTTTGTGACTAAATGTATGTACATGCATTTATATATATATATTCATAAATGTCTATGGACTTAATACATACAGAGCATGGAATAAACACATACAGTGTATGTAATAAAATCAAAAGAATACAATCTAAACATTCATGTGTGATTCCATAACCACCTGGTTGTGGAAAAGGGCATGGAAGTAAGCTAGACTTTTATAAGCAAAAGCCTCATGTGCTTTTATGTTACGTTATTGTTATCAGGACTTGGCTACATAAGGTGTGAATGTAATACACGTTCATCTATTTTGGCATAAATATTCAACCTAGCTTTTAGGAGAAAAAAAACAAAAATGCAGTGAAAGGTTCAGAAAGTGGCAGTTGTATGCATTGGCTGTCCTGTGTGCTGCCTGAAAGTATTACTTATTCATTAAAATAACCTTCATTTTATAGTAGCACCAGAGCTGTAAACAGTCACGTTAGATTCTGAAGAGCACACTGCCCAAAAAAGAAGAGAAATGTCTGTCTTTGGAAAGTAATTTGTCGAGTTGAAGATTATTGTTTTTCATCATGGTGACCCTGACTTGGCTGGCTGGGTGCATACACAGATTAAGATGAATGCAGTTATTCCTTGGCTGAGGTCTGCCTCTTTCAGGGCACATTCTTCCTAATGACATGATTGATAGGCAGTCCCAAATCCAGAGAGGAACTCATTAATCATAGCGCTGACTGAATCCAATCATCTGCTTCACCTGCACACTGACGGACAGGGAAGGATACAGTTTGGGTGCTGACACTGATACACTCCTTTGTCAGAGGTCCTCAACTTTTTCAATGTCAATCTCTGAGAAGTGTGACAAGATTCAGGTTACATCTATATATATGGCATTGAAAGATAAGCCTTAAGCGCGCTTTAATTTTGGAGATCAATTTCCTTGAAGCTTTTCTGTAAAATACACCATAATAACAGAGTATCGTTCACTTCCATTCAGCAAAGAACAAAATTATACTTTATATTTTGAAGCTATTTGGTCTGCAGGAACTTCTGAAGCAGCGTGTGGAAGCAATATCAGCTGTGTAGAATTTAAGTGAGCCTTCAGGTCAAACAACAACTTTGAGCAGAACTAACTTTGTAATCGTGGTACATTTTCAGACACACACAGCAAACTGACAAATCCAAAGTAAAATGTTGTCGGTTTGGGGTTGTTTTTTTTTTTTTTTTGTTTTCCCAGTTCGAGGGCTTCTATTGTAGATTTTAAGTTAATTGAATAATGGTTGTAGAATACGTAATATTTTCTGCTGATCTGTTGAATTCTTGACATGTCTGGATACCAATGTACGTCTGATGGTTGCAACTCAAATATTTGAGGAGAATAATTAGTCCTAGGAATATGTTCTAATACTTCACTGATCCATAACAGTACACAACTACAGAGCTGCTAGCCTATGTTTCTGTGCCGACAGCAGTCTAACAATGGCTGGAATGTCAAATGAACATCGTTCAGGGCTTTTAGGCCTGTCAGCATCAGGCTCCTGTTTTTGTTTGTGTGTTTGTTTTTGTAGTTTGAATTCCGGTTAAGAAGGAAAACAAGGAAAATTACAGTGCAAAATGTGCAACAAGTGGCGAAATATACCTTTGAAATGGTTACCATTATACCAGTGGAAAGAAAAAGACTTCATTTTAAAATTTCTAACCTATACTTAAAGTAATGGCTACCTTTCTGACATGTTAATTAGGCTTTAATATGAGCCGTGACAGGCAAAGAAAAATGTACAAAAGATCGAATGCAAATGCCATTCCTAGTAGCAAAGATACTTCTCTAGTGGAAAAGAAAATAAAAAAATATTTGCTCTTTGTATGCCCTTAGAGCAAAGAATGTTTTATGTTTTCAATCTTTCCGATAAAATTCGTTAAATTTCATGTAATTACAAAATGCTATATTTAATCGGCATTTAATTGTTCAGCATTTATTACTGTAAAGGTTTCAGAATTGTGTACAGCAACACTTGTTTTCTGCAAGCCAAATGCTTATATAATTCTACGTGTATTTTTAGCTGTCTTTGTATTAATACTTCTATTTTTTTTACAAGTTCAAAGATGATTTTATATTTTCCGTATTCTAGTGGCTTGGATGCAGTAGAAGGTGCAGTGTTAGAGCAAGAAGGCATCGCATTTGGATTCACTGAGCAGAAAATAAACATGATGGTCCTGGATATCTGCCACAAACCAGGTGGCAACGAGTACCTGAGGCAAATTTATCACATCATCCGGCTCAATGAGGTAGGGAAACGGCCTTTTTACCGAGCAATTAGGTGTGTACTGGCCTGAGGCAGCTTCTGCTGGCAGCTAAGGGTTAGTCAAGGAGGTGATAATTCTTCTTAAAGTCAATATGAAATCCTGTATTGTATTGTAATGGAATCCGTTCAGTTCAGGCTTTTCTACATTGGTGCAGAAAGATTATGAGGAAACAGTGTAGATTTTATTTATGCACTTAAACAGTAGTATGGCACATAAACTTCCTTCAGATTTGTACTGTAGACCGAAGATGCTTTTTAGGAGTTTAAGCACAGTTAAAAATAATAATGCTAATAAAAAAAAAAAAAAAACAAGCAGCAAAGCTATTGAAAAATGGGCTGTTACAAGAAGTGTAATTAAATGTAGTGAATCAATTTTCCCGGTTTAACAAACAAACCCCATGGCTGTACTGAGAAAGTAAATGCATCAAAATGAAAATGTTGCTTCATCTAGAGAACTCCCTTTAGTTAAAGTGCTTTCAGAATTACAGCGAAAAAATTCAGATTTGTTTTCTGCACGTGGAATTTGGGCAAGATAAAAGAATTGTCTCATTATTTCTTAGGCTGTACTAAATTCCTATGAGTTACCAGAAGCATTCTTATTTTATACATTGAAGTAAACACTGGCTTACTTAAATTGTATGATAACACAGATCTACACAGCTTAATTAAGAAAATTCTGTTTACTACCTTTAATTACTAAATTGCTATTCCTTGAATGCATAAGTAGGGGCTGTTAAGATCATTGCAAGTGTACAGAAGTTTGTAATAAAATGCAAAATAATGCAAATATAGGCATAGTCCAAGACAGAAAAAATTGATAGCAAAAAAAAAACAACAGAAAAACAATTAGATAGGTATGTATAAGGCAGTAAAGCAGCTCAGCTTCTGGAAATCAGATCAACAGTTTAGTTCTAAAGAACAGGCTTAAAAGCAAACTTTACACATCTGCATTTTGAACTTTTAAAAGCAATATAAGCATGTATGTAGAGATGGCAACCTAATATTAATACAATACAGAGTCTTTTCAAGTTTCATCTCAAACAATTAAATGGTTCAGGAAGTGAAGTGAAAATTATTACTGTAAAGCAGTTCAAACAAAACCTTTTCACCTGGAGCACATTCAGGATTACTCCTAGTATAATGAAGTGAAGAAAAGATTATGAGCAAGACCTCTTAAAATAGCACATCATGCTAGGTAGGTAGGGCAGTCACCAAAGGGACTAGATATGCAGGCTCAAGCCTTTATCTGTATCCAAACTAAACGTCCAAACCGATAGAGCTTTAGCTAACAGTGTGGAGCTTTGTCATTTTCCCCTTATGGAATTGTTTCGTTTTTCAGAAATTGCTATAAAAATCCATTCAGCAACTCCTGGGGTCAAAAGCAGAATAGTATTCTAATTGAACAGGTAGAATATTTGTATCAGGTTCTGGAGACCCCGAATCAAGATCTGAGTCCTATGAGTATTCAGTTATTTATACAAAGTGGAGCAGCTCCAATAGGAGGTGAAAAGCTGAGAGAATTAGTTGGAAGAGGGACTTTAGCCTATCTTTCCACATCCCAGGTGTCTCTCCTTGATTTTTTTGCTGTTAGTAAGAGCTTCATTAAAAATAGAATATTTCTCAGTGGAAAAAACCTGTCTTGACTTAAAATCATAATAATAATAAAATCCTGTTCAGCATAGGATGTAAGAATTTTACTCCCACTCATCTTTTGAAACAATTACAAAATATTTTAAGACTTAGTGTAGCATTCTGCTAATGCATTTTTCAGTATTATATTTCACGTTTTAGATTGTTAAATGCAGCTGACAACAACAGCACCAAAAAATGGACTGGATTGCCTGTTAGAAGGTCTGTGCTTTCCTTCTTAGACTCCTTGGACCGCCAAAAGGTCATGTTCCGAAATTGAGTTTGGGGATCTTTGTACTATTAATAATTACATGTGAATGGAGAACAAAACAATGGGACAGAAAATTTTGGCTCAATAATTTTCCTTAGAAAGGCAAGGGAGAAGATGAATAAATTCTTAGAAGCTAGATGTTTGGAAAAAAGTGTAATAAAGATCTATTACAGATGCTGTAGAGCTCAAAATGGTCTACAGATGAAGATGTGTATTTATCAAGAAGAATAATTACTTTTAAAGCTACTTTTCACTAATGGCTACCGAAGAAAAACTGTCTTTCCTGAGCTGCCTAGCTCACAAATACTGCCTGGTTTGTTTCATGTACTGTCATTGATAGTAAGGATACAGCTTACATGATTACAATCATGATTTTATTTTATTTTTTCTCACTTTTTTGAAACAAGAGCCTTTCCGAGTCTACAGTGTACACAGTACTATAGGAGTCGTTAAAGTAATGCATTTACCATTGTTGATTAAGTCTCTTTGTCAAAAAAAAAGAATATAAATCTATAGTATTCACTGTGAACAGTGAAGTTGTGAATGCCTCCTCCTTGGAAGCACTCAAGGCCTGGTTGGATGAGACTTTGAGCAACCAAGTCTAGGAAAAGAAATGAAAATCCCTGTGTTGGAAATTAAGCTGTATACCACTTGAAATGTTCAAAACTCTAGCAAGCATGACCTGAGCAGGTTCCAACTTTCCTCTGAGAAGGCAACAGATTCTTCTGCTGGAGCTGTGACAACCAGGTGGCTGAATTGCTTTTGAGTTGAGAAAATGCATTCCTATGAGGCAGTACTTTAAGTAAAGTTGGTGTATGTGTAGAAATATGAAGACACCCCACCTTACTGTGAATATAAAATCTTTGCTATGGCATAGAGTAATGAATAGAGAAAAAGAGGGGAAAAAAAACCCAAAAGGTCCCAGAGGCTGGGAAAATCTAGGTAAAAGACTGAAGATATGTTTTCACAGTTGGATTACAGTGTTATTTAAAGCAAAAAGATCACTGAGATCTATTTTTTTTTTTTTAAATACATTTTGGTTATTTCATGCTTTTTTAAGCAGTCTTGACAATTGGCTGCAACCAGCAGACAGACCTGCTCTGTCTCTTAACTCTGATTTCCCAGTCCTAGGACCTTCTCTGTACGAGTACTAGAAGTCATGTGGCTTGCTCATCTGGCTGAAACCTTTATTTTTTTCTGGATAATTTCACAACATATGCTAGTGCCAGCGCAAAGGAGAAAAAACTACAATCTATGTGGATTGGGGAGGAATTTGTGCCTTTCAAGCCAGACCACAGTTAGATCAGTTTAAGCTGATGATTAAATTATCCACTGAAGAGCACAGTGGCTTGGCAGGTAGTTCACGCACTTCCTCACCTGAGTCTGAAATTATTTTATTAGCTTAGTATTACTGCAAAATAATATTTGCATCCATCCGTCTTAATGAAGACTCACCTTGAGTACTTGCTCAATGTTATAGCAATCCTATCATTATGGACTTAATTTTAATAGTGATAAACTGTTTAATCACAACAGTCCTTCCAGCAAGTAGACCTATGTTTCTTTATCTAGCTCTTTGTGAAACTGTTTAATCAAAACAGTTTATTGGCATGCAGTGATGATTTATTTACACAGTAGTTTAAGAAGTGAAAACAAGAAAGACTGGCCAAAATAATTATGTGTCTGCTACACCATAGTTTATAGAATTGCCATGTAAATCACAGATGACTTCTAGTCTTCAAACGTTTAAATAATTAAAAATAGCTTCGAAGATTGGTGGAATGTTTACTTCCTATGTTTACACAGCTGATTTGAAGTTTCTTTGAACAATTCATTTGTAGTCATGTAGTAGCTATGTAATGTAGTGCTATCTGAAATTATTTCTTTGTACTTTATCATATAGAAGAAATCATGTAATAGCTATAATACAATACAATAGTATATAGGAAACATTTGTTTTTCACTTCTACATAGACCTAACAAATACATTAAGTGAGAACTGATTAACATAAGTTGATGATAATTTCAAAACAGTAGCTTACATTGCTCTGATTTACTTCAGTTTGGAGCTCACAAGGGGGTTTATTTATTGTTTATTAATCTTGAAAATATATGTATATATTGAGAAATATTTCTTATTCCTTCCTCTAATATAAGGAATTTCTAGCAAGTACAGATTAAATTGATTCTTGAATTTGGGGCAAATTTCACTTAGGCTAGGTGGCATATATTGTCCCATGTGTTTTATTTTCTTTGTTTTATTTCCTTTTTCCTCATAAGCAATATTTGAACGAGCAACTGTCCTGTGAGAATTCTTCTGAAGAGATTGTTACTTCCAATCAAAGCTTGCTTTTGACACTGAGAGGCAGAGAGGAACAAGCTGTCTTCAACCCCTTCCAGGTGCACAGCCAGTCTTGTGCAAAGGTGTTCAATCAGGTTTGTGAAAATCTGAAACCATGGTTATAGTATAATTATTCCATGTCAGTCTTATTATGATCATAATAATGACAGAGACTAAAGTTATGAAAAAGGAATTAATTACACGAGCTCCAATTTGATGAAGTGCAAAGGGATATTATTACTCAGGAATTTAATGAGGGCACCCTCTGCAATATCATGATGTTCAAAAAGCAATTCTTGTCCTTTTCTTTCATCATAATTCTTGCATATAAGGACAATTTAAAACTAAGACTTTCTGCGTTGGTTCGGTGTAGTGAAGGAAAGCCTATTAGCAGCAATGACACGTGTTATATCTGAGTAATGGTGCAAGGGGCCAGCCTCAGTCCTTTGAGAAGTCATGGCAAAATGCCAAATGCATATTTAGAGTCTTACCTGATGAGTCTTTCACGGAAATGTTGGACAGTAATGTAAATTACTGTTCGTTAGTGTAAACTTTGAAAATTCAGAGCCAGTGGAAGAGGGGAGAGGGAGTTAAAGGAGACATGTCTGTGGTGTGCACAAACCATGCTAGTGATAAACAAAGGATTATAAATTACTTATAGAAATCCCTTTCCTGATTTTATAAGAGTTTAAGAGAATACATCTAGTTGCCAAAATCAGTGCCAGAGAGCCACATAATTTAATTTGTTTCACAGAATGGATTGTAGTTTCAGGTAGCACTTGGACGACCAAAAATTTCATACACGGTAGTTTCTCAAGACTTCTGAACCAATCATCTACAGTTTTGATTGTACTGTTTCAAACATTTAAGAATAAAAGGTATTGAAGCTGCATGAAATTAATTCATGTTTCATACTTTTGGTTGAAAGACGCCGTTTTCCAAAACAACTTTGTTTTCAAATTGCATCATCTGCTTATTGCATTGTATCCATTTTGAACTATTTCACCAGCTGTATTGCTGTAAAATATGCATGGGTTTCTTTTATTTCTTTCTTCTTTTTTTTTTCCTACTTGTTTAATCAATGCTTAATCACTGTCGTGTTGCAATCAAAGTGGTAATGTCCTGAAAAAGGAGATTAGTACCAATTTCACAAGGCTTCTCACACCAGAGGAACATGTCTTAAAGTCTCTTTTCCTTACAAGTGCTTACTTGGCAGAATTTAAGGGGGTGTAAAATCACTCCAATCTGAAATTCAGAAAACAGTTTACCATGCCTCAATTCTCAATTCATTAATAGCATGCTACAATAAGACCTTGAAGTAGTGGCAACTCAGCATAGAATTTTTCTGCTACATGGCAGTGCTGTATTAGTCAGCATATGACAGTGGATAGTTTGTCTTAAATTGCTTTGCATTTTTATAAACTTTTGGCATAAAATCTATTACTAAAATACAGAAAGTATTTTAGAATTAAGAAAAATACAATAGATCACAGAGCTTAAAGTACCATGTACCAACCCTGTTGTTCACAGTAATGGGTGTATTTTGTGATCTTAACTGTATTATTAAGAAATTTAGTTCCCCTTACTACAAAAATTGCACAATTTTTTAGTGGTGAGGGATTGCGTTTATTAAATAGGGGCCAGTGTAGTTCAGTGTCTGGTGCCTTGTGAAGGCTATTCCCGAGGCCTATAGCAGATATCAGAGCACTTTTATAGAATCATGGGGCCATGGAATCATGGATTTGGAAGGAACCATTCAAGGTCACCTAGTCCAGCTCCCCTGCAATGAACAGGGACATCTGCATCTTGATCACGTTGCTTAGGCCTCAGATTCCTCAGGTGAGCATCCTCGACCATTCTGGACAAGGAACAATTATTTTTCTCACGGAATATTTATTTTCTTACAATCATTCTTAATGATTGGCAACTACCATGAAACTGACAATTTTCTTTAAAACTGACAAATTTTCTCTAAGTCTAATATGTGCTGATGTGTATTCAATACAGGAAATAATGTTTGCTCCACAAGAAATCCTAAGTCTTGGTACAATTCTGGTTTCACGACATATTTTACCAAGGAGTTATTTATATATAGCATTTAATTTTTTTCTTTCAGAAGGACCAGTCTGAATAGGCAATATTTCCTGTGGGGCCTAAGTCCTAACCAGGAATGCTTTTATTACAGTGTGGTGTACTGTATGTTGTAAACACTCTTCGTTTCCTCAGCAGAGTATTTTTTTAAAGGAAAACATTTCAAAAACTTTCTGAAAGATAATTTATAGCAAATATTTAATATATTGTTTTTCAGTCTCTGTAAAAATTGCAGTACATTATTTAGGGTGGTTGACTTTTCTGTCCTGAAGTTTTGCTTTTTATCCCCAATATGCCATATTTGGCAATTTTCCTAATCATAATTTCTGCAAGTTATACTGATCCTGAAACAAAGGCCACCGAACTGCTATTTTGAGTTCAACTGCAATTTTTATTAAAGATATGTAAATTTCCTATTTTCCAGCCCTCAGTTCAGTAGCTGATTCTATGAAGTGTGTCATTTCTGTTAACAATTCAGCTATTTCATTCTTACATTCCTGCAAAAATTTTGAATAATCGCCATCTGGTCCTAGTAACTTGTTGCTCTTGATTTTATCAATTTGTCCTGACACCTCAGTCTCAGCCAGTGGTGCTGCTCTATTGTCTGATAAGATTAAGTCCAGCCTGTACAACTCCTCAACAGCAGCAATGAAGAAAAATATTTTAAAGAAATTATTATCCTTTCCTATAGTGTGTAGTATTTTAGTGTTTGGTTTGGGGTTTGATTGCTGTTTCATTTGTTTGTTTTTTTGTTTTATTTTAAATTCTTTATTTTTTATTTTTTTCACAGAACTGATCAGTCTGCTAGACTGAGTTTTAATCTACTAGGTGCTTATAAACTTTCCTAAATATGCTTATGATGATTAATACAGCCCGTTTACCTTCTCTCGTTTACTGCCTTTGCTTTTACAAGCATTTCCTCCATATTTTTTTTCTATTTCTAATTTAGTGTTGAGCATTGAACAATGGCATGTTTTCTCCCCTGTATTCTCCAGCTCTTTTCTCCCTTGAATCATTCTGCTGTTTCTTGTTGATCAGATGTTCTGCTACTTCTTTGTTTACATTGTACTTTCACTTCATTATTCTTTCGTTAGCTACTCTTGTCTCCCTCTCTGACTCTGTACTTCCCCCTTCTTTTTGAATGTTACTTTTAAGTGCATGCCAGAGGTGAGATTTAATGAGAACATTAAATAAGAAGGAAGGGAATAAACTAAAGATGGAAGGAAGGGGAGAGGGACTACCTGGAGGAATTCCTTTCCCAGAAGTACCAACTTCTTCTGTAAGAGTAAAATAGATATACTACATGTCACATATCTGTCTTTTTATTTAGGAGTATTTTCATTGTTATGACTAACTTCATCTATTTTTTCTTCAAACTGCTTAGTGCTATTTTAGCATCACAATAATAATTTTTGAATGATTCCTTTGCTGATCAGTGCTGACAACCAAAATTAATATTATGCAGCAAGAGTTACTGTTTTAAAAACAAGAATTTTGTGTGTGGTCCTTTGTCTACACACTGTCATCATATGTTGCTTTTATTTATTAAATAAGGAGTCTGTAAGGGTATAACTTCATGTTGCCTAGACTTACTGGTGTCTTTATAATAAAAATGTGGTGAACAGAGTAACTTATAGAAAAATAAACAGGTAAACCATTCGTCTCTAATTAAGACACAGGTTACACTAAGTAACTAACTGCACTAAGTTGCTCATTACAAACTTCTTGCTGACAGCAGAAAATATAAATTGCTGTTACATAAAAAGTTGCCAATTATTTTGCTTTTCAAACAAAGAGTCAAGCTTTCAGACAAAGTGGTTGGGCAGAATGCCATTAACAGTTGGAAGAATAACGGTTCAAAAAATTGATGTATCCTTTTCTAAATAATGGTTACATTCCCAAATGGATTTGTAAATTAATTGCCATCTTATTGGAATAAAAACCTTCTACTGTGGACATGATTGATATCATCTGTCTAAGTCCTTGTTCTAGACCCCCCTCCTTCATGGTTAGTATATCACAGCTGGAGCTTTAATTTACTGATGATATTAACACTGATTAATAACTAACAAAAGCTTCTTGCCATGTATCAACAGTCAACCATTACTGAATGGAACTGGGATTGGTCAGACTTGCTGCCAAGCTGTTTGGGACTGAATCAGATGACCTTCAGGGTGCTATTGGTACACAGGTAAAGGGATTCCTGCAATTAACTTTACTTTATAGTGGTCAATGCATATAGATTTTAGCAGTGAAATAAATGAAGTAAATTATACATTTATTTTTGAGTATGCATTTTTAAAATGGAAATACTTGTGTCTGCTTGTTCCATACAGAGATAGTTTGTAATTCCTATTTTGAGGACCCAATTTTTTATTTCTTGCTGACTCTTAATTTATACTGGTATTGACCATAAACAGTACTTCAAAAAGAAACTAGTTAATTTAAACTTTCTTAGGGCTGTACTACTGCCCATAGAGGTTTCAGCACAGAACACTGGGGATGTTTGCTCAAGTTGCATTGAGTTTTACATTCATTTGTATGGAATGTATGGAAAGTATAGTTAGAAATGTGAAGTGTTTCTCTAATAAATTTTAACTAATGAAATTATTTGAACAGGTTTTTTTTTACTTGTAAAATTTATACCCATACATATATTAAGCATTTATTTAATGCAGAATTTATATTCATTAAATTCAAAAATCCTTAAAATCACAAAATTGCAGCAGGAAAAATATAGGTATATTTTCTAAAATATTTACTGTATAGCCTTGGAATGATTGGAAAATGTAGATGGTGAACTAAGAAGTGTCATCTTCTCTTTGTAATGCTCAGTCTGTGTACAGTTGAATTATTTGTCTTTTAATGTTAATTAGTTTTCTGTTTAGAAACTGTAGTGGCAATTTCAAGTATGCTATTTGCAGATCAAAAATGATTTTATGTTTTTTTGCCATGTTTTCAGTATATTACCAGAACTCAGTGGAACATTTAATTCTACTTCAATTTTACATACAAAATATTTGTTCAGTTTACTTACATCTTCTTAATTCTACTATAGTGAATTCTTTCCCAACCCAAATGGTTATTTTCTAAAATTTTAATACAGTTGCACAGAAAGTAATGCTGGCAAAAAAAATGCCTTCCCTTTTGCCATTCAGTTCTCCTCTGTTACTCAGTTCTAGGCAGAATATGTGGCGATATGAACTTTTGGGTTTGTATCAGTAGTGCCATTTTTATGTCCTGTTTTCTAGCTAGATAGGCCAATTCTAGCTAGTCTTGTAGTTACTCAAACAGACTTTGCAAGTGACTCAAATAAGCCATATCTTTGGGTGATGTTTCATACTCCTTCCTAAAATTACACAAATTTCAGCTTTACTCATGTCATGCCTTAAGGATCAGCCTAAGTGGGTATGTGGTTATTTTGACAGTCAATTTATGCTGGATCCATCCTGTTTTTACTACTTCCTTCCTCCAGTGAGATGAATGAAACGGAGGACAGTTCTTAAAATAGAGTCAGAATCATCATACTGCTATAATTACTCATTTCTGTAACACAGGCTAAAGGTTTCCCTTAGCTTAGTTAGTTTTTCTCTGAGTTTTTTGCAGACCAAACTATTTTTACCCACTCAAATTGGTCACGAGGTCTGTTTATTTTTATATTTATAGAGAAATACTGACAAATGTACACAAAGAAAAATATGTTCTGTTCTCTTTTTTTCTGTGGAAAAAAAAAATTTCAAAATGCTTAGGGGATTTATTTACAAGGGAAATGTTCTTCTAACCTAGTTAATGACTGAGTTAGGTGGAACGGGGTTTTGGAAATGTTGTCCCAGAGCCAGTGAGTGGTAGGCAAATTAATTGATTGGTGGTTAGGGGAAAGTAAGGTGCTTTTAGGACTGGTTAAAAACAGAATAAATGGTTGCATACTACTTATTGTTGGCTCCACCTGAGTGCATGAATCTGTTCCACCAACTCCAACTCTCACTTCAATGTGTTCAGGAAACTTCAAATGAAAGATGTGTGCTGTTAATGTTGTTAATGTTATCATGTGATCTCAATCTTACCAAATGTAGAAGGTTATCAAAAATGGCCTGTTAGAATTCATCATTAAATGGAAACGAAAAAAGCATTTAATATCTTTAGAAACTTTGAAAAAAAAAAAACTTACAGAAAGAAAACTTCATTCACTTTCTAGTTTCATTTGTGTTTATTTATATATACATAGTTCCAGCTGCAAGAACAAGAGTTAAAACATACTTTTTTATTATACTTAAAATAATAACATATTAGCATTCAGCTAATTTATAGCATTTGTTTTAACCAAGTTCTCAAGCATGTCATGTATAGTCTTGCAGAATCATGATGCTTTATTAAATCTTCTTGGCGCTCAGTCTTACATCCTTACATAATTTCATTATCAAATTATCCTTATCTCTACTACATTCATTGAGGCAAGGAGAGCATGTGCTTTTACTTTTTGTTTAATTGATATATATTTCCACTTTTAATGATTGTGCTGCTCATAAAGGAAAGATTGTTACTGCCTGGCTAAGTTACGTTGAAACTGTTCATGCAGACTGTTGTATCAGCTGTCATTATCTTTTCTTGTTAGCTTCCTGGCAGTGTCTCTGTAGGCACTGCAACATTTGGATGTACTTCAGTGACTGCAGTAGGTTGCCTTGCCCACTAACTAGGCATCCACATAGCCTCTTGCTCACTCCTCTGCACCAGGTTGAGGAGGGAGAGTGGGAGGGGCCAAGGTGAGAAAACTGAAGAGTTTAGATCAAGATAGGTGAAGTGAAAGCTATGCACACAAGCAAAGCAAAATAGGGAGCCCGTTCACTCCTATCCAACAGGCAGATGTTTAGGCATTTCCAGGCAAGCAAGGCTCATCACACTTAATGGGTACTTGAGCAGACAAATACCATGATCTGAACATCACACCCATTTCTCATCTTTTCTCTTGGCTATCCTTGCTGAGCACAGTGCCATAGGGTATGGCCTACCCACTTGGGATCACTTGGGACCGCATCCTCTTGTAGCCTCTTGTATGCCTACTTGCTGAGGAGGCAGAGTGGGAAAAAGAGAAAGCCTTGGCACTGTGTTGAGTGACTATCAAAATGGTAGTGTATTATTAGTTCTATTTTAGACACAAGTTCTATTTTAGGCACAGCATCATATGAGCCATATTCATTTTCATCATATGACGAAAATGAACTCTGTCACAACTGAACCAAGTGCAGCAACTCATGCGTGAAAGCAAATTCACCTTCTTGTTCATGTACTCTCCTTTATACTGATGCATGTTACTTCCTCTCTATTTTCAGAGGATTATTGCAGATGACATGTATGATGTTAGAATATACATGCACAATATAATATCCGTTTGGGTTTTGTGATGTGACCTTCTTCTTCTGTTCTACAGAACTTTCAGATGCACTGGGTATGTTACTGTAGGAAACAGCTGCATTCTGCTCACTATAGATAGGAGAAACAGCCTAGAACTGTTTGAAACACAGAGAGCTGTTGCCCAGTATTACAGTATTGCTATTCTGGGAAGTGGGGGGATTCCCTCCTTTACAGTTAGGAAAGTTTCACGGAGCAGCAGGTACCAATGCAGGTCCTATAAGTTTTGATTTCATTGTAGTGATGTGATTGTGTGAGTGTGAATGTGTGAGTAGGAACATTCAGGGAGCTCCAGGAACAGAGGAGAACTCATGTCTGTGGCAAAGCCAACAGAAGTAGGGAGAAAAATACTAGTAGGAAGCCTGCGAACTTAAAAATGGGGAATATGTTGTTTTATTGTAAATGCATCAGATAAAAAACTATGTGAGGCACTATGAAAAAAATAAATTATCTCCCTGAAACCAGTGCAGTAAAAAGAATTATTCAAGTTAAAAGTAGTATTTGTTCAAGTGGATAAGAACTGCCATTAAATATAAATGGTGCAAACTGAGGATTAAAAGGTGATTTCCAACATACCAGTATAGCTCAAGAACAGTTCTCCAAAAAACATTTAATCAGTGAACGTAAATAGTTTTAAGTTGAAAAGGGGTAGACTCTGTGGTTTACATCCAGCCGCGTGTTCTTGTGATTAAATATTCCCAATGACCCAACAGCTTTTCACAGTGGAAAGCATGGAATTGTTTCCATATTGTCTTGAGGTAAACTATCAAAAACTAATATGTTTTCTACTAGACGTAGGTAAAATATATATGCTTTGTAGTAATGTTTGCTGCTGAATGTGCACAAAATCTCATGTTCTTATAGCTTTACAATTTTTCTTAACATAGTCCAGAATGCATTTTGTCTAGTAAATTACAAGTTTAAATTACAGTTTACATGTGACACAGTTTTTTGACAAGGTGAAGTTTCCTTGATATTAGATTGCTGTCCTAATATAAAGAAAATCCTTTTGTGCTGTAGAACCTGATTTTGTATTCAGTGCTTCTCTTTTCTTTTTTTTTTTAATTTTTAAATACTATGACTGTACTTAATGAGAACCATCTACTTGCCTTTTATGAACTAGCTTTCAATATAATTGTGGTATTTTTTTCAGGCACTAGAGTTGGGTGATAAAGTTATATATATGTATATATGTATATATAACCTCTGATTAAGCTTAATAAAACTGAAATGGAGTCAAAAAATTCTTGTTTAGAATTTCATATGATTGCAGGGCAAATCTGCATAGCTCTTGTATATTCTAGTGGATACACAGACACCATCTGTTGAGAATGGTAGCCATATGGTGAACTATTTATAGAAAATGTTTATATTCATTGTGTTGTTGATTATCTTGATATCCAGAAAATGCTCTTTTAAAATCCCGTTTATCAACACGTGGAAAAATTTATTATGTAGTTTTGAGATTGAAGAGAATGTCAGCATACTTGCATGCACTTTGCTAGCTGCAAAAGATTTTTGTGCAACCATCACAAACCCAAGTCTGAGGTCTGAATGAAGATACCAAGGGTATGAAAAGGTAGCAAGTTCCCTGACAATTTCTTTTGTAGTAGAAACAAATGGTGGAGTAGGAGTTACTGACAGGATGCCAAGATAGAGCCCTATCTGCACGGCAGGGGATGCCAGTCTTATGTCAGGTGTACTTTTGGATGTGTTAGTCCAATGTTCTTTTAGATAAGAGGTGCTCCTAGACTTTATGTATGTGCTAGATACTGGAAATCAGTACTGGTGCTACACCTGCAAGTCAACTATTAATAATATTTTGGTGAAGAACTGTGATGCCATTAATACTGAAGCACTTACCTCCTGCTTGTTGAGATTATAATGGATGCCCTTATAGTGAATGTGTGTACAAGCTTTCTAAAATTCATAGAAGGCTATGAAAGACAGTATCTTATTGTTACCAAATCATTGGACACTGGTTTATCACAGACACAGTGAGGATTAGAACCCAGTGCTATATCTGAAAGGGAAAAAAAAAGCCACTGGGATTTTTGGATAGGCAAGAATTTTTTTTTCCACAAGTGAGCTGGTCAATAAGAAGACATATGTCAGATCCATCAACACAAGAATTATCCTCCATCTGTTTATCTCCTTCTTATATGACTAATGAAACTATACCCTGACTTCAAAGAGCTGTCAGAAATAATAGTTTAATTCCCTGCATGGCAGTTTTAAAGCAGTGGTGACAGAATACACTTTTCTGAGCAGAAGGAAAGAGTATACTTTGTAAACACTGTTTGAATGCAACTCCAACCACTATTATGTATAAATTTGTAGCACAAATTGTGCAGGAAAGGGAACCTGAAGTTGAGACTTCCCATATGCAGTATGCCTTAGATTTTTCTAGTCCCTAGCAGTCTGTCTCTCCTGCTGACATGTTGATGAATCGTGTGTATAAAATAATATTCTTGAACACGTTCACCAAAAAAAAAATGATGCTAAAAAGAAAAGGACTGACATATTCCAGTTCATGTGAACATCTCATTAATAACTGGAAATTCTTTATCATTATGTCTTTGCATATCTCGGGTACAGAATTGTGTACTTAACACACACAACTTCCTTTTTAAAGAACAAATATAAAGTTGCTTCAGTAAAGTTTTATTGTAGCTTGATACTTGCAATTGCTCAAAGTTTGCCTCTAGAAGAAATTTTTTAAAGGAGCTATATATGTTTGCATATATGTCTGCTTTAAAAATTGTATAAAGGATTGCTTGTATGCCAGAGCATAGGCCTATTACAGTGTTGTTTCACTGCATCTTACTTTCTCCACTGAAGTTATAGCATTTGTAAACATTTTTGTGTTCTTCTATATGTTTTGATGGAAACTAATTGTAAGTAAATGCAATGCAATAGTGTTAATAGTGCATTGTAAAACATGCATTTTTTTTTAAGATTCATATTTAATCAATTTCTACAAAAGTGTATGTCTTTCCTTCATTACTATGTAGGTCACCATGAAAGTAATGCCTCCTGTTTATTTCCTTAAAACCACCACAGATACAAAGAGCACAATAACACTGTTTGGTTGAGCAATTTCTCAGCTACAAAACACTGTTTTTCAGCATAGTGACCATCACTAGCCAATTTGCATGGATTAGCTGATTGAGATGGTCTTCATTTTATGGTGTGACATATGTGCGTGGACGTCCAGAACGTGGCTTGTCTTGATGCTGTTGTGGCCAGTGCTGAAATGCACCACCTCGCTGTGCTCACATCCACTGTTTGTCTCTGTAAATGTCCAGCAAGTGTCAATGAACAGGTGCCATTTTATTTTTTGCACAGAGGAATTCATTGACACACCTTTACTTCATGCACACTTTCATGATAGACAGTGTTGTAAGATTCAACCTCTACTGCCATGCTACCAAAATCTGCCTCTGACGTCATGGACCAACATAATAAAATAAGAGGCATTACTTTCAGAGCAGCCCTCATAGATATTTTTACATACTGTATGATTACTTGTAAGAATGATATTGTATGCAACTGTCTAATTAACCTGGTGACTGACATCCTGTGACCTGGCTGATTTTTCTTATAAATAGTTATATTCTTCCATCTGCAAATAATTTGCCTTCCTTTCAACTCAGTATCACATCCGGTTGCTAAGTAAGGAATCTTAAGTGGAGATAATTGTATTTACCTTTTTATCTGTTCCTTCCGAGCCTTTCTGACCCCTGTTTTCATTCTTAATAGGTATATAGTTATCATAAATGTCTATGAAAGCTCTAAATGCTTGTTAATTAATGCAGAATTACTCAAACTGTACACATTACTAAGTGGTTCATCACACCACACACACAGTCACTACACACGCAAAAGAAGAGGTTACAAAACACAAACCAACAATCTAAAAGTCTGTTGTGCCCCATGACCTCTTGTTTCTTTATTCTGTTTCTTTTATTCTGGGGATTTTCAGAAAAGTTCTGGTAGTACAGAATAATTCATTTTCCAAGCTGTAAGGAGCTGAGACATAGAAATCTTCTGAAAGGTAGAGGGGGGAAGTACTAATGTAGAAGTTGAACAAATCAAAGATCTGGTCCTGCAACCACCTCTGAACTTTCTTCAACATTGCATAATTAATATGTAACAATGCCAAGAATTGAATCTAGCTTTTGTGACTAAATTTTATGATAAAAATCTACCATGCAGGCTCTGGTCCATTGGTAGTTTTGATGTGCATAGGCAAAGGTATTTCAGCTTTACTTATAAGAAATCTTTTAGCTGATTTGAATTGCTTGTAGTCTTCTTAGGAATTGTCTGGCTACTCTCTGAAGTAGATAGGGAACAACTGTGTGCTTTGTGACCTTGAGATATTTGCTGTTCATACCGCAAAGCAAATAGCAAGGACTGGTAGCTGCTACTGTGCAGATGACAGATCTTCATAGCTATAAGTCCTCCCTTTCTATCTTCCACTCTTTCAAAAAATGTTATACTAGCTTTCTCACACACCCTTGCTGGATGTACCTCCTCTGTTCTGTCTAGCTCACCCTG
Organism: Odontophorus gujanensis; assembly: GCA_013399175.1. Taxonomy (NCBI): domain Eukaryota; kingdom Metazoa; phylum Chordata; class Aves; order Galliformes; family Odontophoridae; genus Odontophorus; species Odontophorus gujanensis. The sequence continues at coordinate 108,526 of VXAB01010177.1, read as the reverse complement.
ATTAAACAACTCACTCCTTAAGAAAAGATAATAAGCCCTGAAGACCTAATTGCCTCTCCTCTGGGTCCAGCTGACAAAATGAAACTATTCCAGAAAGTTTTATGATCATGACACAGTTTTGAAGACATGGAAAAAGTTGGGCATTTTCGCACGTCCTGTTATTAATAAGCAGTGTGACTTCTGTAGGCATCCTAAAACATTCATAAGCAATCTGATCTCGAACTTCCTGGAGTAACATGTTCGCCTATAATATGACCCAAAAAAATTGTTTACTGCTGTCATTGTTGTTTGTTTATTTTTTTTCCTTTAAAGTTTCTGATGGGACCTAACAACAAAATTAAGCAATGTATGGGAAGCCATTATGAATCTTGAATCATGTAGCAAAGAGGGAATTCAGAATTGTCATTCTAATAGTTGACACTGGAAAATGTCATTGAAGAAATCTTTTTTTTTATGTTAGTCTTTCGATTGACAGGTTATGACAAAACTGCATTCATGTTGCTTGAATACATCTTTTGTCTAGTTTTACATGCTTTTTGACTTGTCTAGAAAATGACATATTGAGGTTTTCATTAGCCTTAACCAGGTGTGATTTTCTTTATGGAAGATACCTTGGTAGGACGACAGTTGAAGGCGAATAAACCAGTGAAGCTTAGAAAGGCCATGGCCCTTCCTCAGATGGTTGTGATGAGTTGAAAGACTCATTAATCAACAACCAAGTCACAGGTGTGATGGTTTTCCTGCAGACTGCCAACAGACTGTGAAAGTCACATCCGACACATGAAACTTAAACTAGATGCATCTATAAACATTCTTAAACTTCTTTCTCCCATTTTAGTTGAAGAACACAGCTCTGTAATGTTTTAATTATTGGCTTTTAAAGCTTTGTTTTGTTGCTGTTTTCTGAGTAATACTGGTTGCTTTTTAAAACAAAAAAACAGGATATTATTTCAGTCACTGCTCAAAATAAGTTCATTTAAGCACGTAGCTTTGGTTGCAGTTTTAAATTTATATGATTGTTGTGCATGCTGAATCTGTGAAAAACTGTAAAAAAAAAAAAAAAAATCATAAATTTTCTGCATATAAATGCAAGGCCATTTTTTTCCGTGACCATTTAATTCTTTGCTCTAGTGCAAAAAATATCTGGAACAAATATTAAGTTATGCTGTAGCGCTGCAAAGCAGAGAGGAAGTCCTAAAATGTTTAAAGAGAAAGATGTTAAGAGCTCTTTTTTGGTCAGCTAGTATGGATTTTTCACCTACACTGATAGGAAAAGCCAAAAGAATGAAATCTTCCGTCAGTTCTTCCTCATTGAATCATGAGAATATTGTAGAACAACTTGAACAGATGTAAGCTGAAGGACGAGGCACTTGTGTAAATGTAAGCTCAAGGAATGAAATGCGGAGGCTGTGAAACTTGTTGTCAAGTGAAGAAAAGAAAGTAGAATAGATGTCCTGTTGTTGAGGATAAGATGGCAAAACAGATGTCTCAGCTCAACGTAACATCAGTGGGAACCAGTTCAGGCTACCCCCACTTAAAGGTTAGACATTTACTGCAAAAATGACTCTTAGCTTTAATCCCACGACCACCAGAGATGCCAATCATTTCTTGGAATTTCTGTCCATGTCCTTGGAATGTGATGAATATGCATATACCATGCCTTTAAATATGTAGTCATTTCTCTCTTTGGTGTGCATGTTTGGTGAGCGATCCCCGTGCACCCAGTGCTGTAATAAAGGGAATACCTGCTTCACATAACTCATTGGCATGTCAAGTTACTGTCAGACTTCTCAGCTTCAGCATCATTCTTACTTAAACTGTGTAGATTCCCCAGAATTAAGGGAAGTGTAGTCAGAGGTCTCATAGCTTGCCATTACAGTTTCTCCCCAAGATTATCCTTAAATTGAAATGTTCCCTGTAGATAAAAATTAATTTTACACTATCAAAAACCTTATGTTATTGTATTTGCTAATTCCTTGCTCTTGAATTCTTGTCTTTTTCCAAATATGTATGTTCAGATTAATACATATTTTTCTTTCCAATTTGAAATGGATGTGAAAGTCTTCCACCTTTGTCTGGGATGAGAAATCACAGGATCACAGAATTGTAGGGGATGGAAGGAACCTCTAGGGATCATGTAGTCCAACAATACTCTATTTCACTCCTTAGCATATCTATCTTAGTTTCGAACTTCATATATATATTTAATTTTAATTTGCAATCCATATTCTCCACTTATTATGCCTGGATCACCAGTTGCAAGGTTATTTTGATCTAATTAAATTTAAATCAATGGAACTGGATGAAGTGTAATGCTTGCTTGCTCAAAAAAAACCAACCAAACAAACAAGCAAAAAAACACCATAATGCACACCATAGAAAACAAAACAATGCTGCTGCATTTCGTGATGAATTAATAAGGATTTAGAATATTTGTATATCAAAAGTAATATTTTCTTTGCTTATACAGAGCTCTGTAAACAGATATTTGAATATACTTGATTTTATAAACATTTTTATTTGATTACTCAGCACAGTGCTACAGTATGTTACCACAGGACTTATTAAAGTATACATTACATTTTAGACAAAATTGTAATTTCTGTTTAATGGCAGTATATTTTAAAACAGAATTTTGTGTTGAGAACAGAGAGAATTTTATTTTGTTCCAAGTTTGACCATAGATAATTGCCTATATTTTTGAACATTAACTTTCTCTTGTTGCTTAAACACAATAATTAAACATTCCTCCAAAAAAAGCTACTCTTTTGAATAATGCAGAAATGATATTTTCAACTATAATAATAAAGACTGTGACAGCTGAATTTAAATGCAACCAAACTTTCCCCACTAAAGTGTTAAAGAAGTTAGCAATAAAAAAGTATAATTATTTATCTTGGGATAATTACATGGGTAATTTAACATCACATTTGGATAATACTGAAAGCATCTGTATGATACATAGTTAAACCTCAGTAAATTGTGTATAGAAATCAAAGGTTTTCTTATTGTCTTTCAAATACAAAAGAATTATTTTAAAATGCTAAGTAGTAGTACTCCTTAAAAAGTATTTTTTTCTTTAATTTCTCTCATATTTTCAGTTTCACATTATTTATTGTTTCATAGGGAGTGACTGTCAGATTGTTCTATAGAAATATCATTTGATGTACTTAGCCTTAGAGTAAAGATGCATAGAGATAATTGACTGTTCTGTTGCATAGATCATAGTTGATAAATGATTGTTATGTGAAAAAACTCAATGCAGTATTTTCAAAATTTAGTAATAAACAGGTACTGCATCTGAATGCTAAATACATGACTTTCAAAATGAATGTGTGTCAGTATTGTGCTTGAAAAGGAAGAAGCCACAATTTCAAATGGGAGATGATATTTCATTAATATAAAAATACAGTTTTAAAGATCCTACTTCATTCCTTTTTGCACACTGACTCTCAGATGCTGTGATTTCCCCATGTGCAGAGGTCCACCTGATCTGCTAGATATTCTTTAGTTCCTGTTTGTGAGAACAGTGATTTTTCTCTTGTATGTTTCTGCTGCACTGAAGATGCTGCAATTCACAGAGGGAAAGTAGTTCTCCAGCAGTTCAGACCCTGTTTATTTATTGCTTTTACTAGGCATAGTCAGCATCTTAAGCTTTTCCAGAGGCCTAAGGGCTTTCATGGTTATCACAGAATCTCTGATAAGCATATACTCAGTTAATTAGCTGAAATGATACTTGCTAAAGTGTCAGTTTTCTAGGTGCTCTATGCTGTAGCCACAGGCTAAAATTCACCAACGTGCTTTTTCCACAACAGCTAAATGTAGTTACAGAGAAATAACTCCCTATTCAGAATTAGTCATAGGTCACACTCGGGCTAAGGTTAGGCTCATTAATTTTTTTTTATCTAGCCCCATCTCTAATCAGTATTAGTTGAAGCATCAGTTTACATCAAGCAGAGACAAATGAAAAATGCAACATACATCTTTTAAAGAAGAATAGCCAGTGCCAGCTGTTTGTATCTATCTCTCATCTTGCTGATGATCTCTTAAAATTTCCATGCAAGCACTGAAGATTGGCAATAACAGAACTGTCTTCTTTGGGATCCCAAACTTGAGGCCACTACAGGAAACAAGAGTAATTACAACTGCTGTCAAATGCTGTAAAATTAAATGCACTCTCAAAAGTGAAGGTATTAGACTTATAATGAAAATTTCTATTCATTTTTGCCAGTATTTGCAAACAACTTAACAGTGTCTCAAGTACTGAGTAGAGGTGAGGGAGCATTAACTTCCTGGGCATGCACTTGTTCTCATTGGCCTCCTGCTATATAAGCTTGAAACCATATGATATTCAGATATTTTAAAGTTTGGCTCTAAGGTCTTTTTCCAATATTGTGCCCACAACGGAGTGATTTGATGCTAATCAATCCCAGTTAACCAGCTTCAGACCATAACTTTCTGAACAAGAAGCAATTACCTGGCTAACAGTACCTATTCCTATTTCTTATCAGCCAGGAATTGTGGTGAAAAAGCTTAGTGTGACAAAGGTTTTGTAGTTTCATGTCTTAATTTTTGTTAAGCATTATTATAAAATTAACAGATTATGATGTATTTATTCCCTGAAGACTGTGCTTTGATTTATTTTGCAGTACTGTAATAGCATCACTGTAATATAAGTATTATTAAAATATTGTTTACTTTATTGATCCTGCTTATTGCATGATCTTTTAAATCTTTCATTAATTTAATTCTTTTTGCAAGTGGTTTACTCTAGCCTATTTTTTAAAAAATGTCTTATTTTAAAAGATACAAAGCATATTAATCTGTATGTCTTTAAGAATTATTTTAAACTCATAGAACCATGTAGTATCACAAGTTGGAAGGGACCCACAAGGATCATCAAGTCCGACTCCTAGCTCCCCACAACACAATCCAAACCCTATCTGAGGGTGCTGTCCAAACCCTTCTTGAGCTCCACCACTGGGGCCATGCCCACTGCCCTGTGCAGTCCATTCCACCCAGCACCTAGCACTTGCCCTTGCTGAACCTGAGTTGGCTGTGATCAGTGACCATGTTGTCTTTCAAGTGCTTTTCACTAATTCCCAGAATGATCTTCTCCATGGTTTTGTCAGACACTGAAGTTTTAAAATTTTGGGGTTTAACTTCTCTGAAACTCACGTGTATTCCCTCATTTATATTATCAGACCACAGTTTTGGAGTTATGGAAAAACCCAGAGTGGAAGGCATCTTAAAGACCATCAGTCCAGCCTTTCATGGGAGGAAGAGCCTGGGTCAAATTGTCTATCACCCTACCTAAGTGCATTTTGAGAACCTTCAGTGGTGGGGATTTGACCAAGTCCCTGCTGAAGTTGTTCTCGTAAGTGATTGTTTTCACTGTTATAACATGAAAACAAAACTTCTCCTGGTGTAACTCCTGTCAGTTACCTGTTGTCTTCTCCATGTGGCTAGCTGTGAATAGAGAGCTTTCATCCTCTTTGCAGGTGTCCTGTAAGCACAGGAATATTGTGATGGGGTGAGGCTGCTCTGAACCTTCTCCCCAAGATGAAAAGATCTAATTCTTTCAGTTCTTCCTCAGGCAGATTCTCTAGGCCCTCGTTCACCTTTGTCAACACTCTGCAGCCTGTCGTTTCCACATTTTTTATTTTTTAAATTCTGGAGACCAGAACACTACATAGTAATACAGAAACAGCCTAACAAGCACCAAGTAAAGGAGTGGTTGTATCTTGCATCTCTGTTAGTAATGCCCCTGTAGATGCAGCCTTTCTTAAGCAATGCACAGCTGAGTCATGCTCAGCTTGTTGTCCTCCAAGAGCTCCAGATCCTTTTTGCGAGTGTTTTCTGATACTATAGGTTTTTGCTTGTATCTACCATGTTTCATCTACTGATGTGAAAGTGATGTACTTTTTTCCTCTTGCTGTGTGCGTGCAATCACCATTGCATAGTCCTTTCATGTTTTAATTTTTACTTAATCATCTTGTTTATAATTAATTATGCTAACAGCAACTTTCATTTATTGTTCAACCAATTCTTCCAGAAAATAACCACTTGACATTTTATTTGCAAACTTTTACCACTATGTTATTGGACTCTTTTACATGAAAATACCTATACCCATTCTAAATTGTATCCTCAAAGATTTTATCTTCTACACAGTCTTATTGTTTTGCATATACAGTGTTCCTTTTGGTAAATCTGAATTTGTCATGGAAGCTCTAGGAATGTAGTGTGCATTCTAGAACTCTAGATTGTCTGTCCACATAGTTTCAACAAGGATGGTTTCGTGAAAATTATTAAGTTTATCACAATATATTCATCTTTGCAATGTAACCAGTTTGTTTTATGTAGTGTATAGGCAAGTATTCTCCTTCCCACCAACATGAATCATTCCGTTATGATTCCACACTGTCTTCTATATCAGGAGAGTTTCTTTTTTTGTTTTTGCTGAGTATGTATAGGTGTTCGTAGAATATGAAGAGATTTTTGCTTTGTTTTTCAGTTCTATATTAATATTTCTCTTGAATTTTAGACTGCTGACTGTACAGTCCCTACCAACTTTACATATGTTTTTCTTCTTTTTTTGTTAATAGCCTAAATTACAGAAATCTTTCATTTAGAATGGTTTTTTTTTATGACATTTTTTACTGTCTTCGTAAACTTTGCCAAATATCTTTTTTTTTTTTCACTTTAATATGTCCTTGCTGTTGTAGGCAAAATTTTCCTGCAAGTGAATTAAGGACTGCTTGATCTTTATATAAACTAAAACATGATCCTGAAACAGCTTATTCCCATGCTTAATCTAATGAGTTGATTCTGTTTCAATTCAGTACAGTAACTTCATTTCAACATGTTAATCTAGAATGCATGCCTGCAATTCTGGGGTTTTGGGAGACTCCTTAGAATTAGAAGGTTTTTTGACCATCAAGTCTTGTGGTTGCCAGTCTGTCGTCTGCAAACAACTGTTTGCCTGCCCCACTGTTTTGTTCTGAATCTTTTCCGCCTAAGTACACTGAAAATACAGACTTCAGTCACATTAATTAAAAACTGAATGATATCCTCTGTGTAGGAGTATTCAATATTATGAAGCTGTAGTACTCTTTTGCTTTGTAAAATAAGTGAGTTGTATAGTGAATAATACCATTAGACTATCCGTTAATCTTGTCAGTCCCAAGCACAGTTCTGAGATATGGTTCCTTCAAATGGATTTAGCTATAATTTATCAGACATTATTCTTCAGTGTCACCATCACATACTACATGTCTGTTCACATTAGGACAAACATACCCATACGAAATACTGTGTTACTAGTTCCACAGCTAGCAAAATAATAACAACAAAAAACATGGCACAAAATATTTAAGAATGCACATTTAACCTTTTGATCTCCTTTTGTTTTGGAATACTTACAATTAGAACAAGTGAAAAATTTGAGTTTAAACAGCATATAAGTTCCCCTCCACTGGCCTAAGAATCAGTGAACTCATGGCATCGTAATATGGATGTCAAATATTCTTGTGGCTAATGGAGGAAAGGAATTAGAATCATTTTTTTCCTACTGCAATGAAATTACTCAGGAAAGGGTGTGAAGAATTGAAGATCGTTCTTTTGTTGCTTAAAATACTATTCTCATAGTTTATTGAAATGATAAATAATGAGACGGAAACGTGTAGAACAAGCTTTGGTACTACTGAATTAATTTTAAAAGAGCTGGGGAATTATAGGGAATATGCACCCTGTGAACTGAGTGTCTTTTTCCCTAATGACGTTTTCTTAGCATCTAATAACGTGAAAATAAAGCTTCTTTATCTTCTGCAGTAAACATGTCAAGTTCTCAGTGGCATCTTTTAATTGTGAAAACCAAAGGTCTGCTTCAACTTTCCTACTTTAAGCATTTTTATCAACTTCCTTGCATGGTTCTTATTCTCTGTACTTTTAAATGTGTGGGAGCATTTGATCAGTGTCCTTTTTATATTCAAAATGAGCCAGCTTCTGTCTCAGAAGTGTCTTATTGTCATGATGTCATTGCATCTCAAGATTTGTGACCTTTTGCTCCATATGGATTCATGGAGGACCACGTTGTGTTTTTGCAGACTAGATTGCTTTTGTCCCCCCGCTAGGGGGTATCAAAGCCTTTTGGACTAAAGTTTTACATACAAGTAAGTTTGCAAATAAATAAATACATGAAATAAAAATAATATGCTAAAATAACCCAACAACAAGGGAAAGCACCCAACAGTGAAACAAACCTAAAGTTTATGTATTATAAGGACCGCCAGATGTCGCAAAGGCATCACTGATGAACTGTTTTTTTATCCAAAATGTGGCACTTATATGAGGAATAGTAGTATTGTGTTTGAGAGTTGCAGGGGCCATAACAGGTCAGTGAAATGTCCTTCAAACATTTGATTTTTACATTTGAGAATAGGCCAAGATGAAAAGATAACTACATATCTGACATTGACGTTACTACCATTTAGACAACCGATGCAATTGCCTTAGTGAGTGAGATCAATCAGACCTTTATTACTTTGAAAACCACAAAAAAGATTTAGGTTTTTTTCCTTTAAAATGAGAGTTCTCAACCTCATCAGATCACAAGTTTCTAAATGTAACATTATTATAATATGTACATAAAGTTTTATTTTCTCCTTATTCTTTTAGAAGTTGAGTACTACAGAAAACATTAAAAAGAATAACAACTAGTCTTGAAAGAATTTGAGCTGAGTTGAACAGTATGCATAAAATGGCAGTTTAACAAGTAGAACTTGGAAACAAGCATTTGATGATTGATTTTTTATTGAGACAGAATGAGAATGATAGTGGATAAAGTGATTTTTCTTACTGAGAGAAAATATAGTGTTTTTCAACATGTCGTCAGTATGAATGGAAGCCCTGTCAAAAAAACTGAGCAACACATAATATCTTTTAAGAGGTAAATTAACATAAGTATATCACTTAGTTTATGGATCAAATTTTACACTTGTCAGTTTTATTCATAATGTCATAAAGTTTATATTGTAAAGGTAGTGTTATTACCTTTGTTATGTCCTGGAAAAGCCTAATATTAACTGAGTTCATTGTAGAATTTAAAGTATATTCAGCTGAAGAAATACCAGTGCAGAAAATTAAGTCCAAAATATGTATTCATGTGCAGATCTTAGTCAAATCCCTAGTAATTTTAAGTACTTGAAATACATTATTCAACAAGTAACCTGCTGTATGTTTGCGTTTAATGGGCTCTGCCTGAGTATACAGAAGCTGTCAAGATAAAATATGGAACATGCATCATTCTAATTCAATTATGATTCTTCTTAAAAAATAAAATAAATGTGTGTCTGTGTGGGTTTGTGTTGTATGTGGAAATGTGCAATCTTTATTACTATGCTTGGATTTGAATTTTTTTGTATAATTCTTCATCATTTCTCCATCTCTCAGGCACATGTACATATACGCAACACACACAATGTATAAATATAAAAAATATATTTTTTCAAATGTTGGAGAAGTTCAGAATGTTAACTGAATTTACACTGGGGGCATGTGTGTATACCTACATACATTTTTCCTTCTCCATATTTTACATATTAAAAAAAAAGGTAATTCAGTTAGTCATGTACGTACACACCTAATTATCATTAAATAAATTAAGTAGGCCCTGAACTTTCTTCTAGCTTGCTGAGAATTAATGTGTTGAAGTAAGCACACCTTTGTCACTAATTATGATTTCTTTGAACTTTGTTTGTATAATTCTGATATCAGTAGAGTTCTTAACTCAGTAGGCAGGACATACTTGTGTAATATTCCACAAACATTACCTTCTTTAACTTTCTGAAATCCTTGCATGATAACTGAGATATTTTTGTCCATGCGGATTTTTACATATGTGTGTTTGTGTACCGTGCTTATGAGTTACCCACATATGGAATACTTTGTGTTTTGTTCTAAGACTTTATGTATATTTAACCTTTAATTTAACTAGCAGGTTGTAAGATTTCCATAAAAAATAGATGAGCTTTGAACTCACTGAATGTTATTGGTGTAGCACAATCAATCATTTCTAAAGGTTAATGGTGTTAAAAACAATGAGAACATATGTCTTATTTTTAATACTGTTATATTAGTAAAATTATTTAGCATTAAAAAATTTGTATCCTATCCTTTGTGTTACATTCAAATTTACAGTTTTTGAACAGTAGGTTATAGATTTTATTACCGAAGTTGAATGGGGATAAAGACAAATAAGTGTTTATATAAACTTTCTTTCTATGAATAAGATAACAGATGATATGGTAGCTATGGCATCTCTGTAGAGCTAAATTACTCAGGAATGTATTACTTGTTTTATTTTGTTTTGTTTTGTTGTTGGGTTTTTGTTTTGGTGTGGTGGGTGTTTTGTTTTTTTTTAATGTTTTTACTTATTTCAGTCCCATTCTTCTATCTTTCAACAAAATACGACTTACATAGGTGCTATCCTAATTACATCATAGAAGCAATTCTTGAATGAAATAAAAAGTCAATATCTGAATGACAATGTGGTGTGGGGCATGGGATTTCAAATGGTAAAAACCTGCTGTGGTAACAAAGACTGAATCAGTCCCTGTGTTTCATAGTTTCCTGATCATATCTTTCAATGTGATAGTAACAAAGAATATTTATTTGTTGCCAAGCTATTGTAGGATTTATTTCTGAACTCAAATCCCAATTATCAAGAAAATTGCATCCTCTTTATCTCGCAGAAGGACATACTGCATCATAGCATATTTGGTTATTTGGTGCTATAATATTGTTACCTTGCTTGAAACACATGGTCTCTCTTGATATACAAGAAAAAATCTGAATCCATTTCAATAAATTAATAGGGATGAGAATCCCAATCCATCGTTCTTTTCAGAGGCTCACATACATTGTAATGAAATGCATTAGGAGTTTTCTTCACTTGAAATCCAAATGAGACCCATTTTGGCTCACACCCTTGACAGTCTCTTTTATAAGCACTGCTGTCTCCTGTTCATGTGTGGGCTTAGTAAAATGCTTCCTTTGTAAGATGCACAGAGACAATATAATGCCATGAAAGACGAAGGTGTCAAAACACAAAGTTAGAGGCAATCTAATCAATGCCTCCTGATTTAGCCTTTGAAGGCTCTCTTCATTAAAACTCTTTAATTGTGAGGCTTATCTTGAGGTAGAGCTGTTACTTAATATTTTTCAGTGTCATTCTTTGGACAGTCATTTGTACCTTTTAAACGTAATTTCAATATTCATTGTTTAGTAAATTGGATGCCTTGTTAGCAATAGTGGTGGTATGAATGACTTGCATTCAAGTGATTGAAGGTAATAGTGTATAAATGGTCGGTTCTCTCCCCGTGAAGTTTAATGTGTTTTATTTCTCTGTGTGTCATTATAAAATATATGTTTTTCATTATAGGTCTTTTTATTTCTATGCATAGGAATGCAGGTTAGAATATTTTAAAATTACACATAGAAAGACTTCTGTCTGATTTTTATTTTTATTTTTTCAACTTTTAAAAATAATCAAATTCAGTGCAAACACCGCAAACGCTATGGAAGTGGAGAAAAATGTGATCTCAAATTATATTATTATTTGAAAAATTCTGAAAAGATAAGAGATTTAAAAGGAAAAGATGGCACATAGGCCTTTACTTCATGAATGACTGTGAAGTTGGTAGTAGTTGCTAGAAAGCATCTTGGAAGCAGCTGAATACAAGGTATGCCTGAAAGCACATAATTTGGAAAATGCTTTTAAAAGAAATACTTATTTTCCACCTGAAAACTGCCTACATGAAAATAAATGAAAGCCTACAAGTCATCTTTTGTTCACAACCCAGATGACATACTTTGTTTAAAAAATATTAATCCATATGTATGTGTAGTTTATAGGAGTATGTTGTGAATTGTAGTATCATGTATATGCGTTGTGTGGCATGTGTGTTATATATATATGAGTAAACACATTTTCATATTACAGTATTTGCTCAAAGCCTTATTACAAGTTAGAAAGATTTACTGGAAAATAATTATTGAATATTTTTACAATATCTCAAAAACCTGCATCTATTTAATATCTAAAATGTCTGGAAAGCTAAAACATCTGATGTTTTCATTTAATTATTAATAATGAAAATAATTTTAACATGTAGAAAGGCAAAAAGGCTATACAATTTATTTGTAAAAGTCTTTGAAAATGGAAAAAAAATCGAGGCAACTTTGACCTGATTTTTAAATGACTAGTGTGGTGAGTACAGCTGCTCTAGCTTAGTAATTATTTGTGATAGGTTGTTTTTGAGTCCCATATGTATAGGAGCTCCAGGCCCAACTACCTCATTTGCTGGCACACAAACAGATTCTTCCAGGTGCTGAAAATTAAATTTTAATATATTATTTAAATATTAAGAGAATTACAGTTTCAGTAATTTTACTGCTACAGCTGGAGTGCAAAGTGTGGCTATACACTACAGAGGTGGTTGCAAAGTCTACCAGAAAGAAAATTCCCACTGGTTTTAAATACTTTCAAGGAAGTAAATGTTTAATGCAAAGATAAGAATATATATTTGTTATACAGTGTGTTTTTAAAATATTGTCAGGATCTTGACTTATTTACAGGGTAACATTTTAAAATGTTGCATTGCAATTTCTATGAATTCACTTTATAAAATAAATAAAAGTTTAAGAAATAGTAGTGAAAAACTTAGTTATCCCTGTGCTGAGGATCTCAGTAAGGCAACAGTTCCAGTAAGCTGTTAAGCAGATGGTTAACCCAAAGCATTTCTTTAATTATGTTAAGTCAAGTTAATACATTTTCTGGATTAAAGTTTGAGCAGGTAACTTTTGTGCATTTAATCACAGGCATAAATGCTTTGCTGAACTGGGGGTCTCAACCTTA
>VXAB01010177.1:0-95569 GCA_013399175.1 Odontophorus gujanensis | reverse complement strand
TCCCAGAGTTTGAGAAAATTGTTTCAGCTGTTTGGTGTGTAGCAATTTTTTTACTCCGCAAATATTACAAAGGTCCCCAAAACAAGGAAAGGCAAGTTTCAAGTAATTGATATGAAGGTATAATTGCACTGAACAGACAATACTGTGCAATAAAATGTATTTTTAATTCTGAGATTTTTCTGTGATTCTGGTCCCTCCTGTTCCATCATTTCAGCATATTTTTAACAACTCTAAGAATGATCATCAAGGTCCATGTTCAAATATGTAGTAAGCAAGTTTGGAATGTACTTTCAGTGGTTTTGATTTTAATTTATTTTTTATTTTTCCTACTTTAAAACATTATTACTGAATATAAATCTGTCCAGGTACAAACTGTGCTATTCTGCTTAGTATCTAACAGGCTAATCATCTAAGGATCTTATCTCTAGTAGCTCTGCAGTCTTTTAATAAATATTACAATCCTGAATCTTTTTAATATGACATCTATTTATTTATTTATTTTTACAATGCATAGGTAGAAATTATTGATTCACTGAAATAACTTCATCTTTGTGTAATATTCTGTCTAACCCACTGAACTCTTATTTTTCCATTCTAAAACCTGCCCTGCTCAGTGGAGCCTTTAACAGGACTGTGTTGTCAGCAAATCACACTCAGTGTCATTTAATTTCTTCCCTACCTGGCTGAATTCTGAAAGGTTGTTTGGGTGAAATTAATTCATGTTTGAATATAAGTTCTCCAGTTATCATTTTTTGTGAAGGGAGATTCTTCCCATTTGTTTTGATAATACTTGTGAATGTGGGTTGGGATTAATTTTAATAGTGAATGGATGTTTTATTCCATTGTAATAAGATCATCACCCCAGCTCTTGTCCCAGTTCTACCTCACTAAATCCATTAATCTTTGGATTAGATGATTTTTCTGAAAATAGGATAGGCTGTAATCTTACTATAAGGCACTGTTTAAGGAAAAAGTTATAACAACTTTTAAAACACATTCTAATCTTCACAAAATCATTTTGGAAAGAAGTAAATTGCCATGCTTTTATGTTAATTACAGAGTTGTATTTCACGATGAATAGTTCACAGTTCTTACAACAGCAATAATCTCCTACTATTTTTAATAGTCATAGAATTTCTTCAGTTTGAGATTTCAAGATGGAACTGATGTAAAACAAATCACCAATATGAAATTATAGAAATTGAGTCCAGAAAACAGAACTGTCACCACGTCTGCTATTATCTTGTACTAACTGAAGGTCTGAATTTCTCTGTCTAACCACTGCTTTTTATTTCTTTTTCCAAACCATCCCTCCTGTGTTTTTCATATGCTGTCTTTATTTTTACTTTTGTTATGATTAAAATATTTTCGTGTCTGCTAAACTAAAACATAAATACGTTTGGTCTTAATTAAGCGTCTGCCTATTTCTTGTGCACATAGACAGGCTGGACATCGATTCATATTGCTGCAGTCTCTGCTCTTCCATTCCATTTGAAATACCGCTCAAGTATAATCAACTGCTGTTGTTAACAGTTACCATAGTATATTCTTGAACAGTTCTTTTGACTTCTCTAAGGTATTTCGTCCTCCTATTGAGAGATTCCTTTTCTTGTAAAGGATGAGTATGTGTCTCAGGCTTGCAAAATACATATACAGTCCACATATTCATAAAATAAAATATCACCTTTGTTCCTATTCAGATGTGTTAACACTATTACTGTTTATTTTTGTACCATGAGAAGATTAATTTCACTGATTTGAAAATTAGATTGCTGAGGGCTCTGGCGGTGTTTGTAACAAGGTTTGGGGAGGATGTGAACCCATTTACATTACCTGGGGGTATATGTTCACCTGTCCTTTTTACAGGAAGGTCTCACTTAGTCCACTCATCTCTCTAGTTAACATTAAGACTGTCTCTAGCCTCAGTGATAGCTCTGATCATTATCCAATCAGATGGCTATTCCCTGCAATTTGATGAACTTTACTAATGAAGATAAAATCGATTAAATTTTCTCTTGCTCATTGTTAACTGTTATTAATGCTTGCATTGACTAGAAACTGGTTGGAATCTCTCTCGTAAGTAATGCATGGAAAGGTAGCTGTGTTAGCTATTGCCTCCTGCTGCTTGATGTTATATAATTATTTTTTTTTTTTCTGAGATGATGAAATCTCTATTTCCCTAAAAATACAGAATCTATATTCAAAACTATCAACAGAATATATATTTCTATGTATAGAAGTAAAAAAGATGCAGTTCACCATTATAAAAACTACAGTGCTGGAAACTTCTCAAACAAGCACCACTGTATTAAATTTGAAACAAAATAATTTACATTGTCATTTGTCATTTGTAAGGCCATGAAATAAAATAAAACCTATATAGAAGGAGTCTATCTTTAAGAATTGAACATGCATTGTCTGAAGCAAATGCTGAGCTTATTTTTGTAATTACATGATTGGAAGACAGCAAAGCAGAATATTCTCCTCTTCCATGGAATTTCACAGTGGCCTTGGACATTTTTTTCCTTGTACAGGAGATTCCAAGAAAGCGTGAATCTAATGAAGGCAATGAGAAAATTTCAGTAAGGCCTTATTTTCCTCTTGGATGACAAAATGTTATTGAATTTTTATTTTTATTTTTATTTTATTTTTACATTTGAATAGTGGCCAAAATTTTAACACTGTAGAACATGTTCAAAGTGTGTAAAATTCCTTCTGTGTAAAGTAAGCAAAGAGGGAAGAGTGACAATTCAGAAAATACGTGAACTGTTTTCTCTTACTTGCATTCTGTTACCAATAAATATCATGATAATGGAAAAAACATACCTTATTATCCTAGATTTTATATAATGAAAGAAGTTTCTTAAGTTTTTCTTCGACACTCTGTGATACTGTGTGTTTATGATCATGAAACTTCTTAAAACTATTTTCCCTTTAAAAGGACTGCAGATATGCTGTAGATTACAAGTGAAGTACTTAAAACATAACCTCCTTTCTTAGCACACTGTCAAATTTTAACATTTAACTGATTTTTCCTGAATACTGAGATATAAGGGATTGACCCTTCAAGATGGAACAATTCTAATTGGAAGTAGCATAAAAGATGATAATATCAATGGATTTCAATGTAGTATAATTATATGTTGAAGCAGTACCCTGAAACCCTATTACTGCACTTTGACAGGCAGTATCTTAAAAGCCAAAGTCAGGAAGCTAATTTCCAAGGAAAAAGAATAGTAGACAGACTAATACAAAATATGTATTTTAATTTGAATTCTTCATAGCCTACTCATTTGTTTTTTCTTTCTTTCATTCTTTCTTTCTTTCTTCCTCTCTTGCCTTCCTCACTTCTTCCCTTCTTCCCATCCTCCCTCCCTTCCTTCCTTCTTTCTCTCTTCCTTCCTTTCTCCTTTTCTTTTCTTTTCTTTTTTCTTCTCTTTTCTTTTCTTTCTTTTCTTCTTTTTTCTTCTCTTTTCTTTTCTTTCTTTTCTTCTTTTTTCTTCTCTTTTCTTTTCTTTCTTTTCTTCTTTTTTCTTCTCTTTTCTTTTCTTTCTTTTCTTCTTTTTTCTTCTCTTTTCTTTTCTTTCTTTTCTTCTTTTTTCTTCTCTTTTCTTTTCTTTCTTTTCTTCTTTTTTCTTCTCTTTTCTTTTCTTTCTTTTCTTCTTTTTTCTTCTCTTTTCTTTTCTTTCTTTTCTTCTTTTTTCTTCTCTTTTCTTTTCTTTCTTTTCTTCTTTTTTCTTCTCTTTTCTTTTCTTTCTTTTCTTCTTTTTTCTTCTCTTTTCTTTTCTTTCTTTTCTTCTTTTTTCTTCTCTTTTCTTTTCTTTCTCTCTATCATGTATTTTTTTAATGATTAGGTATTGTTATTGTTCCTTTCTATTTCAAAGGAGGTTTTAGTACAAACTAAAATCCTGGCATTCTCAGATTGTAAGGGCCTACTAAACTTATGTTCAACATCTCTCTTTTTTTCATGCTCAGTAATTAAAAATGGCTATGGGCATTTTTTATCCTTTGAGATTTACCAACTGCTGTAGCATTTTTAGAATGATTTCTTCACCTGCTTTTATATGAAATAGCCAAATATCGGAGCATCTCGAAGTACTTAAAAAAGAAGTTTACCTCTAGGCTTCTCATCTTCAGCACACAGAAGGCGATATCACTGTTCTACCATTCAATTAATTTTGAAATCCTAAGAACAAAAGTCATTAATAAGTCTTTTGTCATGGATAAAAAAAAGAGAGATTCCTTTTTAGTATTTGTATGTCATCATGCCAGGCCTAGAAAATTAGCCTAATTTATTATTTAAAACACTGGTGGGATTCCTAATTGCATTCATCATTAGATATGACACGTTTAGAACTGAGAACCATATCCAGTGAGAATTTTCCAGTTTGAATTTTGAAATAAAAATATTTTTCAAGAGATCCCTAGCTATTGCTTGTTACTATGGTAACAGCCCTATTTGTCTGAGAGCTCTGCCCGCTGCCAATGAGAGCGCAAGCAGCGTCAACTAAACATACGAATACATCAAAGACAAATTCATATGCTCAATCTGATCAGCTCAATTAATGTAAGAACAGAAGCTGAAGGGGGTTAAAAGAGGGCATCCATTCAGGATAGATGAAGCCCCTTTTAGCAGAATATATACGCCGGCCTTTTGGGGGAGGAATTTAGCACACTGTCAAAAACATTATCAGAAAAGGAAAGTACTAGGCCTCCTACACCTAACAGATATGAAGCTGTCAGACAAAGAATAGCACTATTCATTAAATGACACTTATTTTCTCCCACTTTACAAGAATACAGTGAACAAAACAAGCAGGGGAGCAGCTGAGAGAGACACTTTTTTCTTTTCCTAGTGATGACAGACATGCAGCAATTATGGTGATAACTAAGGAATACTAAACAAGAAGCCAGGCTCCATTCTGTTTATCACCTAAAATTTTATGTTGCTAAATTTGCATGCGACTCTTGTTTTGTTTTATTATTTATGTCTAGGACAAATTAGATCCTTTTGTTTTTAACATGGTGCTTTCAGTTTGGTGAAGAACGCTACTAAACTACACACATTCTCTTGTGTTTCTTGCTAAATGGCCATATCAAGTTGAAGTGCTTTTGAAGTAAGAGAGTTTCAAAGCACAACAAAAGTGCTGTTAGCAGTGGGGGGGATTTGAGCATTAGTGCTGTGGCTGTGATTGTGTGATAGTTCTGCATTACTTTACTTAAATACGGTGAAAATTTCTGTTGTTTCCTGTCTTGACTTTCAAAATGTGGTAGGGGCTTATTGCTTACATTTCTTGTTATTTTTCATACAGTTGTAGCAAGTTGGTAGGTGTTATGTAAGTTGCTGTGTTTTGCAGAAGGTGGAAGTGAGAGGTAAGTCTCACCAGGTTGCTGGCTTTTAAGAATCCTGCACTTAAGCCATGATGATCTGATTTAAGGCCTATTATCAATAGTCTGCTACTTTTATCTGCATGATCGTGGCTTGATTGATACTGACTTTGTAGCCATGTACTCCATAATATGCTGTCAGGGAATGCTGACAGCTGCAATGAAAGAACAATAAATGTGGGGCAGCAGTAATGTAAAGGTCCAGCCAAGCTGTATGAAAACTGATAGCTACGATATTGGCTCCTATGTTACCACACATAGCAGTCTCTTCGAGGATTTCTTGGTGAGAGAATTAAAATGGTCTCTTGATACACTGAAGACAGGTGGGGGAAGGCCTTCACTTAAAAAACCTGCAGATTGCTCAAGCCCCACATTGAAGACTATGCATAGACGTGAACGTTTTTGGGAATAGAATACCAGAAAAAGATCAAGAAAAATAGGTAACAAAAATTGCTGCAATTATTTATATACTAGCATACATCAGTACATAACATGGCCAAATTTTATAAGATAGTTCAGATTTGTTTGTAAGACATCTCTCTTGCAGCTAAGTTACTGAGGAACTTTTTGATTTTCATTTATTTTTACATGTCGTAATTAAAAGGCAATAAGAAATTGGCAGATTACAATATAATTAAATCAAAATGTCCTCATCTTAATCTATTGTTCTCGGAGAATTTGTGGCTTGAAGTGGGCCTGGATTTTATCTAGGGTCTGTGACATACCGAGTTCAATGCATTTTACCTCTTATTGTAAACAGATGTATTTCCACTGTTAAACTAATCCAGTAGTATGTTGATAAAGCAACTAAAATCCGAATTCACAATGGAAAATCCTGTTTCCATTCCTTTGGTGGGTAGCAGTTTTGCTGTGTCCAGTGCTGCAAGAAGCTGCATGTCAAATAGCAGTATCTGTCTTCCTGGGAAATTGGAACGAGTGTGCTTTCTTGCATTCTCTGCACTCCTTACCAAATAAATAACACTTTGGTGTCACGTAACTGAATAAATGCAAATTCTTCCCTTTTTTGGTTGATTATTTTATTATTTAAAATCATGTGCTAACACTCCCAGGAAGTTCAAAACCCTGAAAGGTAAAAAAATAGGTTCTTTGCCACAAAGAGCTGATTGTCACAGTTATAATTAGGTACTCTGTATGTGTAAAATAGCCACTGTTCCTTAAAGATGTATTTGGTTCTTTTAAGCATTTTTTGCTCTAGCTGGGCTTAAAAAAGCATCCCTTTTAACAAAAATAAACATAGATGAATTTGTAATTTCTTAATGGTGATAAATATGTCCATCTCTGAAAGAAAAAAAAACAAACAACTTTGGTCACGTGTTGTCATTGAAATCTGCCATCATCTTGATTCAGCGTATTGAATCAGTGGTCCTACTACTGTTATTAAGATCTAACATCCTTTTACACGTTCATGTGCAACAAACTCAGAGATGAATTCACAGAGTTCTTGCCAATCTGCACCAACTGCATGTGTGAGCACTTCTAGGTAGCAACCTTGCCTCAGTATGCACTGGAAAAAATGTGCACATTTGATGTTGGCGTGGGACCGCTTGTGTCCTGGCACTGACATCCCGAGCTCATGACACACTTCTTTCTAGTGTAGGGAATGTCAGTGCTTGTGACTTTCTTATGGAAATTCTTACACTACATATCATAAAGCATAATACCGGGAGTATAATAATGCATAATGTTTATATACTACTGCCAAAACATAAAGATACTTCATACCAGAGTGCACAAGTCCAAGGTAGGAATGAGAATATAGAGTATTTGCATGCCTACCTACAAATAAATAATCTGCTGATCAGCGAAACCATAAGGCCAGCTCCCTCTATCCTCAATCATGAAATTGGGTTCTTTGTCTATAGTGTGATTAGTTGAATAAGGAAGGCAAATGAAATCATTTGACTTAAACGCTGCAATGGTGGTCTTTCTTATACATTTGGATAATCAGTATGCAGCATTCAAGTTTCTAAAACAATAAGCTGCTTTTATATCACTGTCATTTGAAAAGGTATATGCTGCTAGGAGCTCTTTACATTTTATGTAGGTATGGGTTAAAATCTCTAAACTTCATAATTATGATTTTTTTATTTATTATTTTAAGAAGAAGAAAAAAAATCAGTTCTAGCCTGATACCCTGCACAATATGCCTGGAATCAGCCTGAAGCAAATTTTAACATTCGCATTATAACCCTCTGAAAGTAGGGATGTATAATGGGAGCACTGACAGACCCTGAATGACACTTAGGTTGACAGACAGTAGCACCACTAGGCACCCATAATTAGATCTTTTGTGTGCTTGCAGTTAGCTAAAAAATGCTCCCTAGTTTATTAGAAAAACTATTTCAAAATTAATCATCAAAAGGTAAGCTGTGTCCTGATGAGGGAAATGAAAAGGAATGTAAAAATTATTCTTACTTTTGAATTCATTATAATGATATATTTTATGATTTCATTTGAAGACAACCCACTGATAAAGATTTCACTTAAAAATATCTGACAAAACTCATCTCTATAATGAATTTATGTTGCAGAACATGAGCTTTACTTTCTTCATAGTTGATATTCATTATAGGTTATTTTGGAGTTTACTATACACTATATCAAATGATTAGCTTATGAAAATACTTGTGCATATCTTTTGTACCAGAAGTTATGATAGTTTTGGCTTCCTGGCTTCTTTGAATTCCTGACTATTTTCAAGTTTTCAAAAGTTTGCAATGAAATGCACATTATATGAAGTTATGAGATGAGGTATTCTGTACATAGCATTTACATGATGAACCTGCAATGCCCCTCTATGCTTGTATTAAAAATAAATAAATTTTTTTAAAAGCTTACATAATATATAATTTAATTTTAATTACTCTTATTCCAGATGAAAAATTCAGATTATGACCATCTGCATTTAGACAGGAAGAAGCAAATTTTCTAGTTTTTCTGTTCACACAGTCATTTTGTAGGGTTTACAATAATAAAGAGAAACTCCAAAAAGTGATTGAAAATGACAGTTCAAAACAGAATGCAATGCACTGAATTTCTGCATTGTGCAGAAGAGATTAACTAAATATTTCCCTTTTTAGAATTATCTAAATTAGTAATAGACCAAGAAATTAGTTTGCTCCATATAAGATGCAATGGTATAAACTTATTGCACACTGGAGGTCACCCTTGCTACTCCAATATTTTTTATGTTTTTGTAGAAAAAAAGTGAAGTCTGTGTACCTTTTGCTATGCACACAGTGCATTTAAAAATCCTTTAAGCAGCAAAGCAAGTATGTGTTTGAGATTTTGTTAACTCCTTAACTGATTAAGCAGTACACTTTAAAGGTGTAGAGCTGAAAAAGTTTTGTGTGTGTGTGTTTACCTTAAGTCCTACAAGGGCTCTGTGGTCTGCACTGAAACTTCTGCTGCTGGCAATTGCTTCTACCACTCTAGGAAAGCTAGTTTAAAGCTAGTACTGGTACATCCAGCTAAAGTGCCAATACTTGGCTATATTACCATAAAGACTCATCCATAGCTGTATGGAAGTATTAAATTACCCTCCAATTAGCTGCTATGTCCTCAGATGGGTATAATTAAATTTTTCATTTGGTTGATGAACAAAGTGCAAGGTTTACATTTGATTAGCGTAAGAAGAGAGCTGAAAGGTCTTGAGAAATCCATCCACTGTAGCCATGGGAATCTCAAAGGAAAAGTTTGAAATGAAATTATTATCCTTCCATTTTCTGTCTTTTCCATGTCAGAAATCCTTCTGATATACCAGGATGCGAATGGTATGTTCTTCAATTTGCAGCCAAGCACAGTTTCAACTGAGAAACTGCATTCCACATGAGCTGGAAAAAAAAATAAAGCAAAATGTTCTTTTCATAACTCATATGAGAGTCAGGCTTCTTGATCAGTGAAAATTCTAAATTAATGGAGTGTACTGCTTACTTATTTCTTAACAAATCCAATATAAATATTTTCTACTACAGCATCATCTAGTAGCATCCATTATGTACATTAATTGAGAAAGCCCAGTAAAATTCTGTGAAATGATTTGGTGCTGTGTGGTTTTCAGTTTAGAGAGTGAGGCACACACGTTCAGGCAGACATGAAGTCAGGCTTCTCCACAGCTCAGCTGTGCAACCTGTTGGCTGAAGGTGCATAGTAAAATATGGAAAAACATGCCTGGCCCTCCAGAAATGGGAGCTGCTTTGCTGGACAAGGTCGGATGTGCATCCTACAATACCTTATCTCTAGCAGTGTTTCTTTCCTGTGATTGAAAGCTGTGGTAGATTTTCTGATAAACTAACTGTGGCTTAACCCCTGTGAGGTTCAGCATCATGGCACAGGTTCTGAAGCTTGCTGGGTTGTCCTCATGACCAGACATAAGTGACTTCATTCAGGGCTTTATTATCTGCGGCTCTCCAACTGCTGTGAATTTGAACATAATTCTGTGAGGGAAAAATCTTTGTCATAATAAAAGAAATATGGGATCTATGTGCTCATGTACTGCAAAGTATACTTGACTGGAAAATCTTTTGGTTGTTTAACTAAACATCTGAGTTTTCCTTGATTTCTTTGTCACTCAGCCTTGGAGGAAAGCTCTCAAAGAGGTAGCTGCTGCCTTGCTGCCCTGGTGATTTAGCAGCTCCTCCAGATCCTATTAGTGAGAGCAGTTATGAGTAGTGAGTAACACCATTCCACTGTGGAGTTTTGAAGAGCAAGAGCAAGCAGATTATGGCTTTTGCTGACTTTTTCTTATTCGCTGGGAGGGCTAGGCAAGAAAAAAAAATATTCTCCACTACCTTCTCATGCCCAGACCCATGAAAAGTCATTTCTCTTGCTGTTTATAGAGAGCAGAATGCTAGCATTCTACCACTGCTGCCCGTAAATTTTCTCTAGACTGCAATCCAAATTTGAAAAAATCCTTGCCCACAAAGAACTTCTAGTGTAAACAAAACATGCTTTATAAATTAATCTACAATAAAGACAGTCATTTGTCTCTCCTAGCACATATTAGCTCGGGATCCTGTGGACTTTCCAGCTGGAGATATTTAATCACTGAACACCTGTCAGCCAGACTTTTCATGCTGCTCTCCATGATGCTTTCACTTTTCAATGGAGTCTGTATGAAGGGATACATATGAGCTGAATATCACAGTTCCATGCACTCCCTCAGTGCTGGGGCAATCCTACTTGGGTCTTACTATTCTCCTTCCCTGGGAGGCTCAAATACAGAAAATGAAGCCAAATTTCCCAGTAGACATACTGTATCGGATTGCTCTTTATTTGAAATAGTGGAAGCCATTACTTTAAAAATTTCTGCTTACAGTTTAGATAGGGATGCAGAACCGAAAGTGTTATATATTGGGTAATTGTTGTAGCAGTAAAGATCTATCTGATTTACAATGCCTCTATGTCTTTCAAATTGAATATTTTACATCACATGTAAAAATGCAATTTCTAATATATTATCCTATTTTCTTATTGCTTCTGAAATGATTAACTGAAAGTTTGAATTGTGTTTTCTCATCGAAGGGCCACAGGGCTTTCTTTTACCAAATTAAAATAGTGTTTTTCTGGTTAGTTGTTGCCTTAGGGATAACAGTACTGGACACCAAATTGTTTGGTTTGCATAACAGCAGCCAATCTGAACCCTTACTGAACTGAGCTTCAAGTCCCACCTGTATACCTGGAACTAGTCACCAGCATCTAGTGGGAAAACCTTTACTGCTGTACTGAAGGATGGCAGAACAGACTGAAAAAAAAAAACAACAAATGTGACACATTCCCTCTGGAATATTTAGTCAGGAGCTAGAAGAAGACAAAACCTTTGAGCCACAACTGGGAAGATCACGCATACAATAAAATGATTTTATTAACGACTTTTAGTACCATAACCTCTAACTGTTTGTATTCAAGCAGGATAAGGAAGACTTCTTTTGTTCTTCAGCTTTTTGCTGGGCTATCATAAATCACAGCTCCTCTTCTGTAAAATATGAATTTCTTTTGTAGGACACAACATATCCTGATTTGTGGCTGAAATGCTACCACAAAATGCTGTAACATGGTTATAGTAACAAGGTAAAATTTTGCTCTGAATTTATTCTGCTGAGATGGAACAATAAAGTCACAGTTCCGAAAGAGGCCTGTGAATGTTATGTAATATTATCATCATCAATTAGTAAAAGATGCCTTTCCAGTGGCTTCAGCTGAGCAGATAATGAAGAGGTGGATGGTGGGAGGAGAATTTGTCATTGACTGAGGAGCAGCAATGCACTCCTTCCCAGCAGTTCCCCAAACAAGAACTTTTTTTTATATATATTCTGGCAGCAGTCCAATATGTGTGAATCAGGCTTTCCAGCTTCCAATTAGAGCAGTCCAGTCCATTTCCTTGCCAAAACGAAGTAGTGGCCCAGTAGAATTATTCACAGTTCAAACTGTTTCTTCAGAAGATTGATAGGGGACTGGGAATGATTTTGTTTCTTAAACCGGAGAACAAAAATAAAACAAAAAAAAAACATAATGAATGAGTTCTCAGAGTGAGATTACATAGGATTTGCTCAAATGTGATATCTCAAAGAATGACTTTCAATAAACCATTAGTAAAGAATTTAATCTGTAATTTCTTTATAATTGCATATGAGCTAAATACACTGAATCATGTTAAAAAACAAAATGAAATATGAAAAAATTCAGCTAATTACATTGTATTCCAAGATACACAACTGTCTCTGTATTCTCACATGAATTAATAGATAAGCATCATTGCTAAAAAAATTAGAGAAGTGCAAGAAACAGTCCTATACCAATAGTATTGGAAAATAAATTAGAACTAAGTTGGTTTAGATTTCCAAGAAAGTGAAAAGACAGCATACGGAATGTTAATATTCTATGATATATAGTGTGGCCTCTCATGCTGAGAAAGCTTCTGACATGTTTATCATGTCTTTATAAGCGATACTTAACTCTTATCACAGCAAAAAAATTAAAATTAAAATTAAAATAAACAGTCTGATCGTTAAGTTCAGTGTTGGTTCTAGAACAGAAATAGTTAATAATAAGGGAAGTGGACCTAATTACCACCCAAACTGCATGATGACCTCTATGTTATTTGATAAGAGAGTGTATCACTATTACAGACGCATAAAAATATGGAGAAATTAAGCATGAATGGAAATCCATTGCCATTCATGCCAACCAACTACACCAAATGAATCAAAAATGCTAAAGATTATACTGCTCATTTTATTCAGCATGTGAATTAACGTTCAGGTTAATTTGGCTCTAAATTTCACAGTACATGCATTATGATAATTTGAGAGTTTCCTTCGTTTCCCACAATGTTCTATGTTTTATCCATAACATCAAGACTAACTGGAAACCATAAGCATGGGTAATTAAGGCAAAGTTAAGGCAGAACATTTGAAGATATAAAGTTATATATTTTATGTCTTAAAGATGCAGTATTTTTCTTTCTGTGAGTGACATCAGTGTAGAATAAAAATCATAATTTAGCATACTTTTCTGTTCATGATGTCTGATATTTAGCTATCTTGTTTTCTAATTCCCCTCTTTGGAAATATGCCTTACATGACCTTTTTCTGTGCCCTAAATTTCAGTTATTGAATCTTTATTTTGTAGTAAAGACAGACTTTTGTCTGGACATTGAGATTCAAGTTATGTTTCTATGAGTTTAAACACATGAATTTGAAGCCCAAAGCAGAATGTTTTAGTACACTGTCAGCTTGCAAAGTCAGTAGCTCTGTTTCTTCTTCCATTCTCTTACATGTGTGTGTGTAGTGGAACAACTAAATATTTCTTTTACGTTATTGATTTTTGTTTGTTTGTTTATTTGTTTAAAAACACACTACGCTCGGTACCTTTAGCAAAACCAAGAGATATGTACAAGTAAATACAACATTTGTTACATATGAAAGTGGATGTAGGTGTACATATTATAAAAATTTGATATCACAGAAGCAAACTTTATGCTTTGAGTGACTGTATTTCTGGTATTTTGTCACCACTGTGGGAAGGCATTTTGCAGTCTCAGACTATCCTCAAGAAAGCTTTTTTCCCTTTTGTGAGTTTCTTTAGGTCAGAGGACTACTGTCTAGCTTTAGTCAGTCTTTTTAGGTGAGCGGATGAGATCTTTTTAATATTTGAACAGACTTTGAACATCATTTAAACTCTAGGGGAAGCCACTGTGGAAAGTGGAGATGTTCAGAGTTAAGAATACCCTAGCTAAGAATCCTAATGCTAAGAATGCACATCTTGTTAAAGAAAAACACACCGTACTAGCCAGTTTTTAGAATGAAAATGTTGTGTCCAATTATTATAGATAGCCCAGCTAAGAAGTGCATGTAATAAGGCTAGAACATCACTAATTCAGGCATTTTTGTATAACCATGTTCTGACCTTGCCGCTGACCCTGCTTTGAGTAGGAGGTTGGACTAAAGACCTCCTGAAGTCCCTTCCAACCTGAATTTTCCTATGATCTTACGATCATCCACGAGGTTGGAAAGAAGTTTCCTAGCAACAAGAAATTGAAGGCATTAGTAATGTGTGAAACTTAGTGTCAGGAAAAATCCAAGAGTACTTCTAATCTATGGATTGAATTGACCAATATTATATATGTCTCCCTTAAAGCAAAAGTATATTTATTGTGAATCCTTTGAAATGCTTTTTCTCTGCTTATCTGTTGTGCTCTTCATTCTTCTTCACGCAGCAGTCTCTCTCTTTCTGATCTGATTTCATTCATTGGCTGAGTGGTGGGTGAAACTGATACAGCTGTAGGTGCGACGTAGCCCTGTAGCATCATCAGTATACTGGTGGTCTTTCCTTCTTCTCATTCATTCTATGGATGCATGAAGAAATAAAAAGAAACAGAAAGTTGTGGGACTTACTATAATTTCTAGTTATAGGGTAAGACATTTTGAGGAGTAATTTACTCCATTTAAGTTAACTCTCTTAGAAGGGTTAACCATTATTTATAGTCAATAGTATTATGAAATGTGGAAAAAAGTATTAATGCTGTGGAGACATCTAAAAATTAAAATGAATATCAACTACTATACACTGATGGAGGAAATTACAGAGGTGCCACTTACAGTTCCATGCCCTGCCCAGTTCACAGTGAATCTTTACCATTCTTTAATAGGTACTCTTCTCTTCCAGAAGTTTATTTGAGAAAGGGAAAGTTAACAGCCAGCAGAAGTTAAAAGGAATTAGTGTAATCTCAGAGTATTTTTGCCAGCCTTTCATTCTGGCATGCCTTCATTTTTGAAAGAAAAAGGGACACTTTTTCCTGAAGCAATAAGTTCATTGTTCCGGTATGAACTGACAATTGATATTTATTGTTCAGATGCAAAGCAGAAAGGCAATGCTATTTGAGAATATTGGACCGAAACCCTTTTGTTGCACAATCCTACCTGAAAACTGAATGTAATGAGCTGTGAAAAAGATAGTAGGGAAAAAAAAATAAAATTGAGAAGTCTTCCTCGATACACTTCTATTGCCCTACTTAGAACAGAATAGCTTCATGTAATGGTTAATGTTTGTCTCTAGTGCAAGCTGAAGCTTCTCATGATTGATAAAAACCATATTCTGAATAGCGACTTGAGATACACCTTGCCAGGTGCAGTGGTGGCAGATAAAAATTAATCTTGACCTAAAATGAAGCTTCAACATAACCTTTGAGAAAATGACTGCATACTATTTTCTATGTTGTTATTGGTGCACAAATTTACCACATTTTCCCTTCAGTGCAGATTATCAGTAAATCAAAAAATATAAATGCCCTGCTAGCATGTTTAATGTGACTAACAGAGTGACAACTGAGGCCGGAGTTATGCAGTAGGTTCTTCCTCTTTAGCTGTGGGCCTCATGCTACTTATCTCTACTAAGCAGAAGAATCTATTGGAATCTGTGATTTCTGGTCAAGTCGGAATCGTTAATTCATTTTCTTGTCATGGAGGATTATAATCCTTGACCACCATTTTAGTGTGAGAATAGACAGTTTAAAAGAGTGGCTTGATTGTAAAACATTGGTATAAAACTTGCTCTCTACCGTAAGCATTTCATCCAGAGTACAATTTTTTACCTCCTTTGAGTCAGAAGTCATTACAGAAAGTCATGAGACACGAAGAGGGCAATAAGAACTCAAATACAAATACATTTCTTGAGAAACACTGTTCATGAGCAAAACTAGACAGCTCCTTGACATTGGAACTTAGTATTGACCTCACATGGGTAAAGATACATGTATTTGATTGATGCTTTAATATGTGAATATAAAGCATGCTTACTTTAATAAAAACAGCATGAAAATTTATGGATATTGTATAAGACATTGCAGATGTTTCTACTTTTTTTTCCCCAAATAATTTCACAGAAATAGTTTAGGTAAAAATGTTTGATGTCTCAATGCAGTCTCACTGCAGCACTCCTACCTAAATTGTCTCAGTGTGAGAACAGTTATTTCCCAGTTTTCTAAATCCCTCCTAGCCATTGTATGTATGGTTTGCAGGTATGCAGAAAGTTTAATAACAGCCCTCTACCTGTATTGATTTTCTTGCAACTTTTTTTCTTTTTTTTTCTTTTTTGTCCAATGTTTTGAGCTCTTAGTGAGGAACACTTGATGAAATTTGATTTGGTTATATAAAATTATGCATTTCTGTTAGAACAAATTGAGGACAATTCAGTACCAGCTTACAAATGCTTTTATGACAAAAATATTAAATGTGCCAAATATTTTATTTTAGTTTGTCAAACATTTAACCAATTTTTTGTAACACTTCAGATTTAGTATGCCTTGGAATTTGAAGCATTCGTAACAAAATCTTCATGTTTATTCATATTTGTAATACATATTGTGATGCTCCCTGTTCACTACACCTTTAAGTATATCAGGTCCAGAAATGTCTTGTTTTTTTTGTTTGTTTGTTTGTTTTTTTATACCCAGTGCTACCAATTGTTTTCCCTGTTGTAAGAGCTATCACTATCTCTTTATCAGTAACCGTCCAAGAAAAAAATGGTGTTGTAATGCCTTACTGAGTAGGTTTCAGATAATTTAATTGTTTCATCTTGCTAAATTATACTGTTCAAGTCCAAAATATCAAAGAAGCAGGTGTCTGCAAACTGTTGCTGATAACCTGCTGCAGAGTGCAGAAACATTCTGGGATGGATAGTACCATCTTGAATAGTGATGAAAAGTTCAAATAGCCTTCACAGAAATTGGCAACTTTAAATAGAGGAACCCTGCCATGAAGCTGAATTGCCTAAAAATGAAGCATTTCTGTATCTTACAAAGTAAATATACGAGGGCTGCTCAAAAAGTAGTGCGTCCTGTTGTATTATGCGGTCCCACGACATCTGAGGTGGATGTTGCTGGTACAGCAGCAGAGGTTGAACCTTCCCAATATCCATTGCATGGTATTGCTCCCTGACAGATGGCAGCAGAGGAGCAGTCTGACAAAATGGTGTCTGGGGTGGAAGTGTAGATGAAGCAAAGGTGTGTCACTGAATTCCTCCATGCAGAAAAAATGGCACCTTGTGACATTCATCAGTGCTTGCTGAACACTGATGGAGACCGAACAGTGGGTGTGAGCACAACGGGTCACTTTCAGTGGTGCAGATTGTTATGAGTGCAGCATGCAGACTCTTGTTCATCACTGGTGAAAGTGCACAGCTAATGGCGGTGACTGTTGAAAAATAGTGTTTTGTAGCTGAGAATTTGCTCCATCAAACAGTGTTACTGTACTCTTTGTGCCTGTTTTATTTTTATGGAAATAAATAGCAGGCATTACTCAAAGCAACCTACTTTTATGTGCATGAAGGGTCCGTACCCCTGCCAGCAAGTTTTGTTTTGATTGGGGTAATTAAGTTTTTCTGCGTTGACTCTCCCACAAATTATCCTACATTGTTACAGATTCACTGATTTCACATGTTCATCTATAGTGCAAAATGTTGCTGGGTAACCAGCAGTATCTTTAGAATCAAGGAGAACAAATCAAAAAAAAAAAAAAAAGATAATAATGTGGGCTGTCTCAGCTCTACTTTTTCCTAGCTAATAGCACTGGGCTATGATTTTTCATGCAGATTTCCCCTTCTGTTTTCGTTTTATATATCCGTGCAAAGATCTCTATTTCTGTGTTGTAGATTTAATAGCAAAACTGCTAACAGTATTAATACATTTAATGTAATCAATATTAACCTGATCAAATGCATGATTTTTATGTTCCCCTGGATGTTTAGGTCTGAAACCAAGATTCGTCTCTAATGAGAGTGAAGGAGTTGTGAACTGCTTTGTATATTCTTGATCTGATTCTCTTTATCTGATCCCTTTTTTTCCCAGTGTTTGTATGACTATAATGGTGCAAGGCTCAGACATTCTGAAGTAGTCAGATGTTTTCTCTCCACCTGTCTTGATGAGTGTTTACTTTTGTTTCTTACCCTAAAGCTTATAATCTTCTTCCTTAAGCCTCTGTAGAACCATTGGTTGAATATCATGTCCCTTTTACTTTGTGAAAGACTGGAGAATGTGTTACTTCCCAACAGGAAACCATGACTATATTATACATAGGAAGATGGGGATGTAGCAAATATTCACAGAAGACAGCTGCGAGCTAAAAGATGTTGCTCTCAGATCAAAAGTTTCTTGATTACATCACCGTAACCAAAAGATCAAAGATAATGTAATTTAATTTGATCACTGAGTCATCCAAATAAGCATGGAGCTCTATTGGCAGTTTTTCTGAGGTAGCAGATTGCAGTTGGTATTTAATCAGGAAAAGTATTTTAAAATAATGCCTTTAATAACTCTTTAAAGTATTAAAATAATCTCCATAGTTTCCTAGGTTTTTATGGGGTTTAACCAGTGGCGTAATGATGTTTTACTGAGGCTTGTTCCTAAGATATGTGCATGCACCTCGCTGAAGGGTGTAGGTGTGGTGAATCACCCATTCAGCTCACACAGTTCCCTTTCATTCATTACTGCTTTGTAGCCTCCCTAATTTTGCATAACCTATGCAGTGTTCTGTTGTCAATCATTCTCATTTTTGTACAGTAAACTCTCTGGCTCTCCTTTGATTTTAATGAATGGTGCCGTTCATTCACATCATACTTTTCCACGGGCACCATTCAAAAACAAGGAGCAAACTGTTGGCTTTTAGTGTGCAAAAGCTGTAAGAATTGTAAAGCATTAGACTCAAGGAATTTGGAATGTATACAAATCAAAGGAGGAGTGGAGGAGATGGGAGACTAGATGATTTCACCTCTGCTGCTGCAGGCTACAGGTTGTTAACCCAGGGGCACTAGTCATATAAAGCAGAGCATAAACATATTTACCTGCTACTTTGTCCTGTTATGCTCCTCTGTAAGGGAAAGCAACCTTGATGTTTTTGTCTTTCAAGTATTCAGAAAGTTAAGAAAATGTAGCCCTACCAATTTGCACATTCTGTTTTTTGCTTCCTTCTGGAAGAAACCAAGATTTAAATTTTCACCTCAGGTAACTTTTTTAGTTCTTTGATACTGTCATTTTTTCTGCAGCTGCTATCACACATCACCATGCTTAGCACAGTTCAGATTCAGTCACAATTTTGATGTCCTCCAGGGACAAATGCAATGAAATCCTCTGGCCAAGGAAGTCAGCTTGAGGGAGTTGAGAGATGTTACACCTTTGGGCTGTGTGAGGAAAGGGCTCTGGGAAGGCAAGAACTAGGCACAGCTTTAAGAGAGAAGCAGGAAGGAGATCCTGCATTGCCCTGCTCCCCTGTTTGGAAAGGGGAGTAAGACAATACGAAGGAAATGACTGGTAATAGCCCTACTGAAGAGAGAGGATCACCAACCATGGATCCCACAGGCTTCATCGTTTGAAGTTTAATAATTTCCCTAAAATTTACCTGGTTTACATGCGAAAGATTTCTACTTCATCTGCTATGTCTATATAAGGTATTATCTGCTAGTTGATAGGAAAATCTCTGGGATTTCATAATGCCTTTTCTGATGCCTTCTTAATGATCAGTGTCACCTTCTTGCTTATCCCTTTATTGAAACTTATCATCACAGAAACTCATTGCTTACTGAAACAGAGGATAAGGTATAATTTCCCATTCACCTCTCTGATTGGTTGTATTTTTTAACACTTGTAATTCAGTAAAACTACTTACAGCTGATGTCTGTTTCCATTCAAGTACTGTGATTAAACAAGACTGAAAATGCTGTGAGTGTATCTTTCTTGATTATGCTATTAATGGGAGGATCTGCACATATTAAGAGCTATAAGGTAGAAATCTTCTGAGTCTGGAGGTAACACTGTCAATTTTTTCAGCGATCTTGAGCTACACTTTTTTATTAAAAGAAAGATCAGTAACATTTCTGAACATTAACAAGCACTTTCCTCACCTAGACACAATTATACAATTTAAATTTTGCATAATTCTTTTTGCTTTAAAATACTTCTTCGATCAAGTGTGTGTACATACACTTAACACATAGTCTTTGTGTTTTGCTATGCAATGTTTAAACTGTAAACTCTGATACATCGTTAAGCAGTTGCCAGCAACGAATTTAATATTCTTTGTTTAAAAATATTCATATCTGTTGTTGAATGAGATAGTCTATTCAATCTTATATATATCATATTTAATAAAGAACAATCCACGGCAAAGAGAAAAAATGTCTTTATCCATAAGCAACCAGATGAGAAATGGATTTTCTTTCAGTCAAATCCTTTTAGTCAATGAAACAGCACTTTCATGCATACTGCACTCAAGTGATAATTAATATAGTCTAATTCCGGACATGATGCCTGAATTGATGTACTGTCATCAATACCCCATGTTAAAATCAAACCTTGACAGGGACTTAACACCCTGGAACAGGTCATCATACGATAATACTCTTTTTTCCTTTCAGTATTTGTCTTCAACCAAGCAAAGTATTACAAGATGGGGGGAAAAAAAGGGAAATAATTACAAATGAAGAGTGACTCAGGCTGTGAATAGAACATATGTTAGGCTAGGCAGAGGCATCAGTGAATTATATCATTTCATGATGAGGCGGCAGTGGGGCTGAACGGACCTATTTTAAACCTTGATGTATTTTATCTCTACTGTATTTGGACTGTCATCTTCGGAGAAAGACTTTGTGTAATTGAGAGTCAGCTCCAATCTGCATGACTTGAGCATGAAGTGTAAGTCAGATGAACAGTGTTATGGAAGAAAGAGAAGCATCTAATAAGGTATAAATGAGTAATAACCTTTATACCTCAGGCATTTAAATGTGTTTTGTGAAATACAATGTTTAATGGCATTAATTTCATGGTACAATTAATAGAAGCAAAGTCTTAAAATACTGTAAAAAATATTTTTTTCTATTTTATTCTAATGAAATCTACAAATTTACAACTGACATTCTTTTTTACACTGAACATACAATTATAATAGAACCAATGTCTCCAGACATCATATATACGATCCTAGTGTATTTTTGTTCTTGAATTCACAGTTCATCTTCAGAGGGTAGGATTACAGTGATGAAGTTATCGGCTAATTCTAAATGGTATTTGATGTGATGATGTCTTTATCCATAGTGCCAATAATAGATACACCTCCAAATGAGCCTTCGAGAATGACATTTGTGAATATTTTTCCTTTAATGTAAATATAAAAATTTTCCTTTCATTTTCCTTTAATTTAAATATAATACATTCAAATGTATATACAAATGTAAATCTATCTTTTCTGAAGTGTTGTAAAATCGTTGTAGAAGTATTTAATTTTAAGAAAGTTTCTTACATTTTTTGTTTTTGCTCCTCAAGAAGTTGGCATATTGACAGTGTGTGTTACGTTCAGTGATAAATAGTGATTACTTAGGAAGAATTCTTGGTGATTCTAGTTTGACGTTAAGAAGACTTCCAGCAGGTCTTGCTTTTTATGTAAAATAACATGAATGGAACAGAGAATGCCTGGCACAACTCAAAGAGCATATTGCTTATTTCTATTCATTTGAATTTAATTGTATCCAACCTTTTGTTTGGATCTGTTTTCATCAGAATGCTTCTTCAGATACTCCGTCTCTGGAGACAGAATAATTTTTTATTGTTCCTGCTATGGATGAGGACAAGTGATAGCTTCTATATGCAAGCTAATTGTCCTACATAAAACATTTTCTTATTAGGTCACTGTATATGCACAGAAGTGTAATGAGAATTTTACAGTCTCTTTGTACTTCACAACAGTTTCATTCTTAGAATAAATGTTGTAAACACTTACTCATATTAAAAAAAAAAAAAAAGCTCATAAGAAGAAACAGAGAAAAGTAGTAATAATCTAAGGTATAAACCTTTATGCTGGTGAGAAAAGTCATCTGACCACGCCTGCATGTTGAGCGTTCTAATCTCCCAGGAGATTCTGTGGAGGAATTGACAGGTTTGCCTGCATAGCCTTGATAGTGGAACACGGGCCAGTTGGGTTTTGGAGGAAAAAAAATTTCTTTGTATCCTCTAAATTCTTTGTATCCTCTAAATAAAAAATGGTTTATTGTATAATTTATTGTACCTTTCCTCCTTCTGAAACAAACAAAAACTAACAGACAAACAAACAAACAGCAACAAAATCCACAAAAAAAAGTAGAGCATTCTCTCTAGTTGGACTGGAAGTCCATGAGTTTTTGTGTAGACAATAGCTCTAACACGATAAAGGAAGTATTTTACTTTAAAAGTATGTGATATCACCCCAACATTCCACTGTTTTCCTTATTCTTCACTTTTCACTATTTTATTAAGTTGCTGTGTTTTGAGCACTGTAAAACTTACTTCTCCTAGCAGTCTGAAGACATGTTTGTTGGCATTGTTGCACTATGATTGTTATGAGTAAGTGATTTATTGTAAATAGAATGATGGCACAAGTACACTTAACTTCCTCATGCTGATTTACAGAGATAAACTGAATAGAAATCTAGCACGGGTACAAGTATGTAAGTTTGTCCCACTGTGTGCAGGAGAGCTGGGCTATAAAATTAAGCAAATCTAATGAAATGGATCTTGCTTGAAAACAGCAGAACATTCAAAAAGTGCGCAGCAGAAATTAAATCTGAGAATACTGGAAGACAGCAACCAGAGGTCAAAGCCATTTTTTTTTTCCATCACTCTGCCCATTGCGTACAAGTGATACTTTAATAACACTTTCTTTCATATAGTTCATCCCTTTGATTCTTTTATTTGGCAGCTTTGCACTTTTTACTACTATGTTAAGATGTATACAACTCTTCCAAGTAGTGATCCTCAGGGATCGGTACTGGGGCCTCTCCTGTTCAGTATCTTTTTTGATTATCTGAATGAGAGCACTGAGTGCATCCTCAGTCAGTTTGCAGATGACACCAAGTTGGCTGGAGGTGTCCATCTTCCTGGGGATAGGAAGGCCCTACAGAGGGATCTGGGCAGGCTGGATTGCTGGGCTGAAGCCAATAGGATGAGGTTCAACAAAACCAAGAGCCTGGTCCTGCACTTTGGACAATGCCAGGCAACGCTACAGTGGCTGGAAGACTGTGTAGGGGAAATGGACCTGGGGGTGTTCACTGATGCTTGGCTGAACATGAGCCAGCAGTGTGCCCAGGTGGCCAAGAAGGCCAATGGCATCCTGGCTTGGATCAGGAATAGTGCAGCCAGCAGGAGTGGGGAAGTGATCATGCCTCGGTACTCAGCCCTGTGTCGAGTTTTGGGCCCCTCAGTACAAGAAAGATGGGCCTGGAGAGTGTCCAGAGAAGGACCACAAAGCTAGCAGGGAGTCCGGAGCTCAAGTCTTATAAGGAGTGGCTGAAAGAACTGAGATTGTGCAGTCTGGAGGAGACTTTAGGGGAGACCTTATTGCTGTCAACAACTACCTGAAAAGAGTTTGTGGTGAGGTAGAGGTCAGCTTAGAGGGAATAACCTCAAGCTGTGCCAGGGGAGATTCAGGTTGGATGTTAGGAAATAAATCTTCTCTGAGAGAGTGATCAGGAGCTGGAATAGATGAAGTCACCATCCTTGGTGGTGTTCAAGAAAAGTTTAGATGTTGTACTGAGGGACATGGTTTAGTGGGAAATACTTCTGATAGATGGGCAGTTGGAGTGGATGATCTTAGAGGCCTTTTCCAACCTTGGTGACTTGATATATCTTGGTATATTCTGCCTTGGGCTTTCCCAAGTCCTATGTGATGGCACATACTCTATCCAGTCAGGTTCTCAGCCTTCTTCCCTCTTATCTGGCTAATGTTGTACGTGTGCTTCCAGTCTTCTGAGTGAAGATGTCCTGCATGTGGCTCTCTCTGGTCATTGTTTTCTCAAATACACTGTCATTTTGTAGTTGGATTTGACAGTCTTAGGAAAATGTATTTATAGTATTAGAAGTATTTGTTTGGCATTAAATCCCACTGGGTTTTAATTCCATAGAGATTTCACAAAATTGACATCTGTGTTGTGGGGCAGACTATGAGGCCACTGCTAGTCAAACTGAAGCCATAGTGCTCATGAAAGCTGTTATGCAGTTCTGAATGACTTGGACAAGTATTTATTTGGGTTCAGTTGCTATGAAGAGATAGTAGCATCAACTTCAAAATATTCTGTAAAGCAACAAAACCAATGCTTCTCTTTTTGGCCTTTTTGTTTTTTGGCCTTTTTGCTCTTACATTAGCCAGGCAATATTCTAAGTTAAAAGCTGATGATTTATGCAGTCAAAATGAGGGGTTAATGTTTCTGACCCATTATGAAGAGCTTATTTCAGTTATTCTGTTTTTGCATATTTTCTCCTAATAGCTCCACTTTTGTTTTCTATAGCTTTCAGGTTTTTTAAACATACATTCAGTGCAAATATCTGTTTGAGAAAATGAGTGTTGATGTATATATACATGGTGAGTTTGAAAGTGAAAATTAGAGGTGTTCATTTTGTCTGTCTGCACATCAGTTTATGACATTCCTTGTGAATTTTACACTAAAGAGTGGCAGAAGTTTGACAGTCAGTTGCTCAGTTGCAGGCAAATTAATGGTAATACAATTGTCTGTCTAGATGAACACACAGGTCATTGATTTAGAGCATAACTTCTATGGTAAAAATAAAACAACTCTATAAATTTTGGGGAAAAAAAAGATTAAGTTAGAGAAACCACAGAAATGTATTTATTTATTTTACCAGGTACTGGTGCACCTTTGAACATTCCTTTGATTATTTTGATGACTTCATCTTTTTGTTTTGTTTTGATTTTAACTTACTATGTAAAAACTTCAGTCCTTCCTAGTAAACTTCAGATGTTACAATTGCATTAATAAAAATATGTAGATCACTCCAAAAGTAACTCCTCCCATTTATTTCCATGAAAACTGCAGCAGACTTGAGGGGCACAGCAACACTGTTTGGTAGAGGAAATTCTCAGCTATAAAACTGTATTTTTCAGCATAGCCAGCACCATGAGCTGTGCACTTTCACCAATGATGATCAAGAGACAGCATGCTGCACTTGAAACATCTGCACTAGCAGAGGTGACCCACTGTCACTGTCACCACTGCTGAAACACACCACTCACTGCCTCCATGCACTCACACACTGTCTGGTCTCCATCAATGTTCAGCAAGCATCAAGGAATGCCAGTGGGTGCCATTTTTCTGCATGGAGGAATTCATCCTTTCTTTCATCCACATTTCCATGCCAGACACCATTCTGTCAGACTGCCCCTCTACTGCCATCTGTCACACAGCAACCACACAAAACAGGATATTGGTGACAAGGTCCAACCACTGCTGCCATACCACCAACATCCACCTGTGATGTCATGGGCCAACATCACAAAATATGAGACATTACTTTCAGAGTATCTCTTGACGTATTAATAGAATCAGACAAGAAGCAAATGAAAGCCATTAAGTATGTGTTTTTTAGATTCTAGATTTTAGTTACGTTTAGGTACTTCACAAATTTTAGAATTCATAAACATTTTTTACTTTTTTATTTTATTTTACAGATATCTTTGCATAAAATCATAGAAAATTTAGGTCTTTTAGAAGACCACGCATTTAATATTTATCTTGTGTCATTAAAAAAATCAATTGCAGCAAAGTTGTGAAAGGATCTCTGTGTTTTCCTTGTCCTAGTATTTAAAGCTTGAATTCTCTACGACATGCCACAATCTTTCTAAATTTTTAAAATGACACAATGTTTTCAAAATTATAAAAGAATTCTAGAAACTGGAAATAAAAGTGTCCACTCTGTCAATGAAAATACCCATGCGGTACACAGGTAACAAAATGCAAGCTGTAGATCTCCTGAAAATAGCTCTTAGAATGATGTTGCATTCAAAATAAACAGACAGATCTTTTTTTTTTTTCTTTTTTTCTGTTGAAAAAATAAAAGCACAATATAAACCATCAGAGAAAACCATTTCAAATAACCTGTGAAGAGACAGATCGATAATCTCTTTTTCCCTTCTGCCAGAATAAAGCAAAAGAAAACTACTTAACAAAAGATCAAACTTAGTATTTTTTCCTCATTTTTAATGTCCAGTTTCCTGTAAGAGAGCACATTGTCCACACTTATCAGTCAATGAATGAACATAAAAGATTGATTAAACATTAATATTCAATAACGAATTGCATCAGCTATGAGCTCAGAAGTAGAAATATACAGCCAGAACAGAAAATTCTTTTGGAGTTTGACTCAATCATGAAGATGATCAAACTCTACCTCTCTTTTTGTCCAGAAACATTTTTATTTTCTCTATTTTCTTTTCCTGAACAGATGTATTCATAGCAACTATCATGGAGAAATACCTTCTTTTCATTTATATTTTACTTGTCCAATAATCCTTTTGCTATTCCATGCTTAATCCTATATCCCATACTCATTTTGCACTGAAACAATGTAAGAAAATGTTCTGCTTTGTTTGTAACAGGATTTCCCTTCCAGATTCAAGTACCATAGAGCAGCTGGAAGCATGTAGTGGCCGTCTGTAACAGTACTCCCATCTTTTTAGCATTAAAATTAATTTTCCTCATCTTGGCATATAAAGAACCCAAGTGTGCCCCTTACCTCATTACCTGAAATTTTACAGTGACACCAACAGCAGGGGATGTGGTGGAGCAGCTTTTTGGATATCAGAAGTAGAAGCTCTGGGACTATTAACTTGAATAGACAGTGCAGTTCCTGTAGTCTTTAATAGGTTCTTCCTTCATGACTGCTGATGGCTGGAGCAATGTGGATGGATATCATCCAGGTTTTTCTGTCAGTCTGATAGCTTACAATTTTCATACATAGGTAGGAAAGCAACTAGGCACACATCTGAAGTGTATTCCTGGTATGCACTACTAATCAGCAATCTTGACAGTCATGGAGGAGGCTGAATGCTTATATGAACGTGTTTATGTGTAGTGCAGAGTAATGACACAAATGAAAAATAAAAATGAAAGTATTTTGTTGTCTGCTTTTTCTACTGTTCCAGTAGTGCTGGCATTTTGTGCATGAATGTTAATTTTCAGTTCAGGGAACACATATAGTTCCATGACGTCATCATTCCCGAGCATTATATTTTTATAAAAGACAGTGTTTGGGTATGGTAGGACTATAGATAGATATATAAATACGGAGTTGGAAGGGGGGAAGTTGGATCCCAGTTGGTTGCCATGACACTAAGGGACTGTAAGTTTTGGCTATTCCTGGGAAAAAGAAAAAAGAAAAAAAAAAAAATGCAGTGGGAACCTGGTCTTCCTTGGGATGAAACTGGGAGATATTTGGTTAAAGCATCTCAGGTTACTGTACCTGCCCCTCTTTTACATTTTTGTGGAATTGGACAAAACTATATTTATGTTATCTTTTCACCTGTTCAATATGCATATTTCACTTTAGATTGCTGTTTCAAAGCCACACATTCACTTAATTGCTTCATCTGCACTACCATATTTTCACATTACTTTTCAGCATTAGCTATTTTTAGAAAAACATACGTACTTTTATTACAGCTGTTTTCTTTCATTTTCAGTAAGCTTCCCTAATTCTGAATTATGAGCAAGACCTCTAGAAAATCACAGGTCTTTAAATATACAGGTGAAATTTTTCTTGAATTTCTGACAGTGGAATAGTCTTTTCAGAGTGCTAACGTAAAGCTTCCACAGTGACTAAATCAATTTTGAATTAGAACTTTGAAAAGAGATGCTTGCAGATATTATTACAAGCAAGAAGTCAGAAGATGAAAAGAGAGCCCTAGAAAGATAAAGAGGGGAAGAAAATATTCTGAAAAATTAAAAAGGGAATGTAGAAAAAAATTAATACTGAGGATAAAAAGGATGGGAGTATGACAGGGAAGCCAAAGTGGAAAGAAAATTACAGACTAAACAATCATGTAACAAAGTGCCTATCTTCACTTGCCAAATCAGTGTCAGTGAGATCCTTCCTCAGGCTCTTCTGCCATGCTCAAAGCTGGTATTTTTTTCTCAGGCTCAGATACTGTTGTGCCATATGATAGTCTTGTGAATTTTTCTTTCATAATTTCCTTCGGAAAAAAGTCAGTTTAATTTTTGCACTACTTAAAGCCCTATAGTATGTCAGATAGTTGATAGAAATGAGGGAGTGTGTTTAGGGACAGTAGAATTACAGTGCTGTGATCAGAAAGTCAAACATTTTGGATCTGGGTTCAAATCTTGACACCATTCACGTGAGGAGCTGTTTTGCCCTTGACTTCATAGTTAGGATTCACGTCTTTGAACACCGTAAAAGAAACTGTGAACTGATAGTTATTTGTATGACTTCATGTAACTTCAAGGATAAAATACTCTATGTAGACACATAGCTTGAAGTATATTCTAAGTTTATGTATAAATACATACTAAAAAACATTTGCTAAATATTGTGGCACAGTAGATGTATCTGGAGATACTACTCTAATGTGTAACCATAAAAAAACCCACAAAATTCTAGATACATCAAGCGTCATTCAAAAATGTTAGATCTTTCTGATATGTTCTGTTAAGTGGAGATCCTAAATTTCTTGTTGAAAAGTTGAATAACAGGAGATATGGCTTCCCCTTATATAAGTTCATACGTTAGAGAAATTACTTCATTGAACATGAGAGCAGACTTTGAGAAGGCGATATTGAAAGCAAGAAAATCTGAAGTAAGAAAATAAGTGCTTTAGGTAATTATAGAGTTGTAATCATAACTTAGTATCACAGAATCTCAGAATCACAGAATTGTAGGGGTTGGAAGGGACCTCTAGAGATCATCAAGTCCAACCCCCCTGCCAAAGCAGGCAGTATGATGATGTTTAGATTTGTTTACTGCAAGGACTAAAATTGAAATACACCTCTTCAATGTATTTGGCATTAAAAAAAAAGTTTCAACATTTATTAAGAAAAAAGGAATAGAAATGATTTTATTCTTTGAAACAGATTCAGTCCTGAAACATTTCAGCTTGGGGTTTCTTTTCTGTTATTTTTTGTTTGTTTTTTTTTCGTTTTTTTTAACAGTTGTTTTTATTCTTATCATATGTAAGCACCCTCAATAAAATCTACCCATCTGATTAAAAACGGGTATTTGAAGCATAAAGATTTAATATGTGACACTGTATTTTCCTTTCTTCCGTTGATAATGTTATAACCACTCAAAATACACAAGAACTGCAAAACAAGTTTTATGTTGCTGGAAGGACTTGTAATGACATTTCTTTTTCAGGAAAAACATGGAATAGTGAAATATTCTATTTCCCTTTTAACATATTCAACGTTAAATCAATGACTTGATCATCAGTGGGGGGAGGAAAAAATTATACAGATCGTTAAATTAAAAAGTAAATGACAGCCTCTGTCCTGTGAATGGTATCCAACTGACTCAAGGATTTGCAGAGCTAAGATCTTATGGCAGTCCAGCCATTATCATGCAGCTCAGTATTATTTTCTGTTTTTTGAATGAAACCACAGTCTGGAAAATGGAGAAGTCTTAATTTTTTTGCATAAAGTGCTATGAAATGCATACAGGCTTTTTCCACTCATTTTTCCTTTCTGCTTTGGTTGTGTATTTAAAATACACTCCATGGAAATGGGCATTTCTGCTTTATTAAATATTACTTATTTAGCTCTCAACTACTATTAAAAAGGGCTCTCTTTAATCTCAGATATGCAGGCCTTGTCCCAGTCTTTCTCATCCATACCTGCTTTGTTTGTCATTTGTAATAAAAGTCAATCAAAAATGACACCTAAGATGAGGCCATTTTTTAAGAATAAAAAAGAGCAATAAAAATAAATGAAATAATAACAGACACCAATGTGATAATATGATTCAGAAAGTCTGTTAAATTAATTTCACTATTAGTGTCTTCTCTTTCCGTTACTCAAATTCCTGAACTCCTAAACTCCTCTTCTAATCCACCTGCCATGCAGCTGCCATTGTAAACATGTTTATATGTCAGATTACCATTGAAATACCTTAACGCTGTCAGAAGTATGCATCAAATTATATGTGACAGAAATAATGTCTTCCCACCGCTCTCAAACTTGAGCAGAAGCTTCTGTGTTGTATTTCTATGCAAGTAAATAGTTAGAATAAATAATGCAGATGTTAAATGTTTCTTATTTGATTTTTTAGGTCATGCAGCATGATACGAGGTCTTCTAGTGGATCCATTTTAAAATAAAGTAATCTCATTGTAAATAAATATCAATTCATACAACCATATACAATTCTACATATACAGTCCTTAGCAAAGTTGTGAAATAAAGAAACCTTGCCCAAGCTTTCTTTCAACTATCTTTTCTATTTTCTGTTGCAATTAGACTTCTATACATTGACACGTGTTCAATAAGAATATTTCATTTTTCTGGTACATTTCCAGAGCTCTAGCATGCAGTGAAGGTTTTATAGTCAGTGTGCAGTGCAGCAGATGTCATTCCATTTGCCTAAGTCCTGCTGACATTTGGAGTTGTGGATTAATTGAGCTACCAAATGAAATTTAATTAAAATTAAATACAGACTTGGCCATTGTATCTGTTCATTTTTTACACTCTAGTGTGTACATTCGCAGTCAGCGCCATAGTTAATTTGTTTAATCAGGATGGTATGTGGTAGAAGTTGCACTTTGTTTTAAGCTAAAATCGTGACAGATGCCAAGTGGAGCTTCATTTCTGTAATTTCACATGATACAAGTCATGTAAATGGTGCTACTGATGTGCCTCAGGACGACCTAAAGGGTACAGAGTATTTGATTTGAGAAGTTCCTATAGAAGAAAAATCTACATTAAATATGGTTTGGGGGTTGTACTTTTTTTTTTT
Source organism: Odontophorus gujanensis (assembly GCA_013399175.1). Classification (NCBI taxonomy): domain Eukaryota; kingdom Metazoa; phylum Chordata; class Aves; order Galliformes; family Odontophoridae; genus Odontophorus; species Odontophorus gujanensis. Next base: position 64,891 of record VXAB01010177.1, on the reverse strand, counting down.
TTTAAGGTAAAAATTTTGATTAAACTAATTTTTTAAGTACTCTCTGATTTAGTTAGCATCAGGAAATATTTCCAAAGAGAAAGATTTACAAAGGTGTAACTTATTTATTCCTTAAAATGACATTGTCAAAATCAGTTTAGCCTTGAGATAGAACTGCAATGGGAATGTCAACAGAAGGCATTAAAAAATGCCAATACTTGATGACCATAAATAATTGAGGAGGTTTATATGGGTGAAGCATTCACATTTTTTTGAATTCTCACAGACCATATTAATAGGTAACAAATACTAGTTAAAGTAAAAGTAACACTGGAGGGAATATTCATAGATTCTGTCTTTATGTGTTTAATTTGGGTCCATCTGAAAACAGTGCTGCTCCTAAATTAGATGCTTAGAACAGCTGAAGTAGAAGGTATGAATACCTCTTCATGCATTAAAATAAAGAAGATATTTGTAGATGCCATTCTGAATATTAGACAATAAACTTAGTGACACAATTCTTATGTAAAATTGAGGGCTTAAAGTCTCTCATCTATACTTTACTGAATGAACAGAGTAAAAAAGATGCATTGTGTTTTTTCAACTGTTGTCCATCAATACTACAACGAATTTGTTGAGGTGTAATGTGATTTCCCAAAGCCAGTAAGAGCTGTGAGCCCCTGAGGTACTGTGTAAGGGCAGGACCAATAGCACCTCACTTAGTACCTTTGCAACGCAACCTAGACTTTAGTTGCCTTGAAATGTTTTTTTGACAACACTCTTATGAAAATAGGAATGGTAGCACAGGACAGGCCAGAGATCATCTTACTGCATATGTCATCTCACAACAAAGAAGCAAATGCTTACACAGTAGCAATCAAATGGGACACTCAGAGTGATATTTCTCAAGATATCAACATAGTTCTCACGGCTTTTTTAAACATAGGGAGCATCTTTATTTAAGAGGTAGTAAAAAATTTCTATTCTCCATTCCGATAGAGTGGAAACTTTTTTAATCGGCTTTTTGCACCCACGGCAGTGCATAACTTCACTGCATGCTGCATGAAAAAATGTCTGGTGTTTTTAACCAGATGCTGTTCTCTGCATTTGAGGCCTGCCTACTCTTGTGTTAGAAGGGGCAGTGTACAGTTCTCATCTCTAAATCCATGCTACTTGAGGTTTTGTAGACTTCTATCATACCCTGCCATCTTTTACCAGATAGGAGTAATGTCACCTATTTTTGTACTTTATGCAGACATTCTATATCTATTTTTTTTTTTTTTAAGTTGCATTAGACAGATGGAGGATCAAGGAATGCCTACGGTATTCAGTATAGAAGCAAGACATGGATTTCTACTCACTGCAAAGTACAGTGCTCTATATTTTCCTGTTAAGTCCAAATGCTTACATCTCAATGCTGCATTTTTAAATTTTTATTTTTTATACTTAATTTCTACTCATCGCTGATCATTTTCCCAGAAAAGCTTAAAGCCTTAAGTTCTTTTTCACAAGTGGTAGCAAGCAGCTTAAATGCCATTGCTTTATGGGTAGTTAAGACTGAGATTGCCTTGTACATCATTATGCATTTGTCTTTGTTGAATCTTATCAGCAGTCTTAATGTTCATTAGTTCAATGTCATAAGACTTTTTTTTGCTGTTCCCACTAGCAGTTCTTGGCTTTACTTGGAGATGGGTTCTGTCATCAACAAACTTTGTCATCTCATATTTCGTTCTCATCATTTATGAGTATGTTTGAACATCGTGCCTGCTTGTTGACTTTCCCTGGGGTGCACCATGTAAACTAGCTGTCTATCCCTACCCATTTCCTTTGTCTTAAACACATTTATCCATGCTGTGTCCTTTCTTTTCTACCACGTCTTCTTGGTTTGCTTTTGTGAAAGACTCAGCCCTGGTGAGGCCAAACCTCAGGTACTGTGTTCAGTCTGGGGCCCCTAGCTACCAGAAAAACACTGAGGCCCTAGAGAGTGTCCAGAGAAGGGCACAAAGCTAATGAGGGGTCTGGAGCACAGGGCTTATGAGGGGCAGCTAAGGGAGCTGGAGAAGAGGAGGCTCAGTGGAGACCTTAATGCTCTCTACAGAAACCTGAAGGGAGGTGTGGTGGGAGTTAGCCTCTTCTCCCATATAACTAGCAATAGGACTGGAGGGAATGGCCTCAACTTGTGCCAGGGCAGATTGAGGTTGGATGCTAAGAAATAATTCTTCCCTGAAAGAGTGGTCAGGAGTTGGAATGGGCTGCTCACATAGGTGGTGAAGTGACTGTCCCTGGAAACGTTCAAGGATTGTTTAGACGTTGAGTTGAGGGACATGATTTTGTGGGAAATATTGGTGATAGGTGCACTGTTGGACTGTATGATCGTAGAGGTCTTTTCCAACCTTGTCAATTCTATGATTGTATGATTCTTCTACTTTGCCAGGAGCTTTCAAAAATCCCAGCAATTTGAACACTTCTCTTTTACAAACCTGATTGTCGATACGGTTGTCACACATGACTTAGATTTACAAGGATGGCCTGGTGTACCATTTTATCTATCACTACACAAACCTTCTGATTTTTAGTGTCTGCTTAACTTGCCTGATCACTCTTGAGGTTTCCCTGTTTGCAGATGCTGAAGAATGGGTTTTCCATGTTCTTTTCCCTAGTTGTCATGGTAGTTTTTAGTCACTAGTGGCTCAGCTATTACTTTCCTGAGTTTCTTTAAAACTATACAGCACTTGGTCCTGCCAGTCTCCTACTTATTTTTTAATCTGTTTGTCCCATAATGTTTTCAACTGCTATTTGATGTGACACCCAATTTTGTCTCCCCAAGTATATTCAATTTTCCAGCTTCACATGTATCAGACCTATAGTGCTGCTGACGTTGAGTATGACTTCTTGAATTGAGGCACATTTTCACAGTGTTTTGGGGTTGAATGTTGAATTTGAGTGCATTGTAACTGCTGTTACAGAGTAGATTTTTGGCAGTAACATTTCAAATCAAGTTTGTTGTACTGCACAAAACTGAGTCAAAGGTTGGTTCTTCTCTCACGGACCACTAAACAGACTGCTCCGTTAATCAATCACTGACCACTTCTACAAATATAGCCATATTGTTGGGTCAAAAAGTGATATTTTTTCAATCATGAGAGAGTAACCCAAGTCTCCATTAGTGCTGCATCCTTGCTGTCTGATCTCCCTCAGTACATCACAGGCAGTGTCACTAGTTCTGGTCACGCAGGCTGTAATACTGTTCCAGTGCTAAGTTTTTTCCCATTTAGGTCTCGAATTTCAATCTCTAGAGGATCTATCTTTCTTCATACAGCTGCAGCTGACATGAAATGTCTTTGGCTTTCATAAATAGACTAAGCCAGTATCCCAGCTACACTGGATTCTCAGCATCCTGATGAAATTGTGTAGCTGCAGCATCTGTATAAGTGCATTTATTTTGGAGCTTTATCATGTATAATATCACTTTCCTCTTAACTAGAATCAGTTTGACCTCTTGCTTGTATTTCTAACATCACTCACCCATAACAAAGAGGGATGTGTCGATTTGCAGACAAGAGCAAACAACGATTCTGAAGGTGTGTCCCTGGTCTTGGTTCTTGCAATGAAATTCACACAGTATCTTATTAATATTAAAGTATTAAAAGTATTTTTAAAAGCATTGAAAGGGTTTCCTTGTGGTTTTTCTACCCACATGACGGAAAAGTGATTAACCAAGGAGCTTACACCCTACTGATGCTATTAAAATGTTGACGCTCATTTTAATACAATATGAACTAAGAACTAGGAAGGTAGTTGGAATGAAGAAGAGGAAAGTCAGAGCAACTGGGAGAGAGAATGGAGAAGTAAAAAGTCAGCTCAGGAGAACCAGGAGCCCATTAATTTCGTCGGCACCTTTGGGTTAGAAAAATTCAGTGTCTGAGCAAAAACTGGTACCATGACCGATGGTGGGCATGTCCTGTATGAGAGAGCCCTGTTATCATGAGGTGTATACTAACATTTGTTCTTTCTTTTAATCGTAGGCATGGAAAAGCATGATTCAGTGGGTCTATAAATGGCATATGTTGTGAATAGATAAGTCTCAATGAAAGAAAATGAATAACAGGAATTATTTAGAAGATGCTGGAATAATGAAGCTGGGTAGTCATGAAGTTAACAGGATAGTGTGTTTCAAATAGAAAGAGATTTCCTATGGGGAACAGGATGATTTTAAAGCTAGATTCTGAGATAATAGCATGATGTTCATGAGGAGTACACAAAGGATTGGAGAAGAGACATAAGAAAGGAAGATAGGAAACAGGTGTTTTTGGAGGCAGTGGTCTAAACTGAGTCTGAGAAATGAGAGGAAAGATGCTGAGGGTAATAAAATTTTAAATTTGTTATGGAACCATGAAAGAAAGGGGATATGAAGATACAAGACTTTGCAGATACAGGCTGAAGATAGAGTAGCAATGTATTCAAGTAGAAAAACATGTATGCAAAGACAGTAGCAGCAGCAGAGAAAGAAAAAACTTTGGAGAAGTGTAAGCAGACCACAAAACTGTAGATAACAATAGGAGGAACACAGGGGATATATTTAGGGGTGTTGTTATACAACTGAAGAGATGCAAGAATACATAACAGGAATTTGTCAGTCCTTGGGGGGAATCATCAGTGTGGAATAGGCTAGTAATCAACCGTGGCAAAAGGTGAGTAACACAGCATTTTTTACATCATTGAAGGCTAATATGATTTTAGGGGACACTTCTTTCTGGGTGCACAGGGGGTGGTTCATTCAAACCCTGAAGCACAATAGTCCTGTGCAGAGTATTTAGTTTGCATACTTCAAATTTACGTTACAGCTGTTTTATTCATGCAATATCTATTTTAAAATTTTGCTGGTCTATCAGTCTCAGTTATCTGTTGATCTTGAGCTTCGTGGTAGCTATGACTTTTGTTTTAAAGCTTCAAACTGATTGCCATCCACATAGTTTTATGATATCTGTGTGTACAGGATAGTAAAAACAGCTGTATTTACAACTGTTACCTTGACACAGACCTGCAAAGTTTTACAAGGATTTATATTTCCCTCTATGCCTCTTTTAAGTTTAGGAGTAAAGTCATGTGCTAGTTCAGGGGAGGTAACTAGTAATTCTTCAGTTTCATTCTTTGGCTGTGTTCATTTAGGATCAAAACTAATCTCTCATCTTCTCTCATTGCAAGTTTACAAATACAAAGCATGTTTAAACAAGCTTTACGTGTTTCACCTGAAAGCCAAAGTAATTTTACTGCCTGGTTTTGATGTTTACATATATATGGGACCATTACTCAGTGTGGCAGAGCCTCCCTGTCTTTATGCTGTTTCATGGTGCTGCGGGAAACGCACAGATGCACTTTTACAGGGAGAACTGGAAACTATGATAATGCGAGACGAAAAATGTCCAATTAGAAATTAATAATCTGCATGTATTATACCCCTTTGTCTATGTGATAGAAATTCTAATACCTCTGACATGTGCTGTAGAAATTGCTCTGTGGGGTTCTCTGCTTCACATAATTTGGACTTGCCCCAAGATTACTTAATTATGGAAAAAAAATTGTGCGGTCGTTGAAACATTGTTGGAGATTTCAACTGGAACCAACATATGCTAAGTCTATATAAATTATTAAATAGGATTTAACTTATACTTTTTCCTTTTAAACACTGTGGATGCCCATGTGCCTAGCCTAGAGGATGCAGTCAGAGCGGCTATGCCCGTTTTGCAGTAGCCACTGTGTAAAGCAAAATAATTCTAATTAGCTTATTTTAAAGAGAATAGATTGTCCAAAGACAAAAAATGGGATTTCAGAGCATTCTCTTCAAAGTACAAAATTATACTGGGAATCTCAACATTTTGTAAGATAGGCTACTCAGGGTATACTTGTATCAGTAGATCTTGTCAGGTGAACACTGTATAAACATTTTTCCACACTGCTTTTCAGATTGTGCTGTGGGGTTTGAAGTAGTGTACTATCAGAATAGTTTTCATCAGTCCTGAGATCTGTTGCCACAGTATGTTTTATTTTCTGTTTTTTCAACACAACATTACGTAATTCATAAATTATCCTGGGAAACTGACAGGCTTTTGTTTTCTCTTTAATAACTGTTTTACTTTGGTGACCTCTGATCATTAGGCTGAATATTTCAGAGAAGAAGAGAATGAGAGTCTGTGAGAAATGCCACTCTTTGATGCCTTTGATGAAGAGATGCTTCATAGAGTCAGTGTGACACACAGCATGGGTGTAATCCTTGACTACAGGACGACTATGAACCATCATGTGCCAGCTGTGGTCAACTCTGCATTTTTTTAAGGGTGCTTTGGGGATGGACTTTTTAATGATGCAAAGGCTATTGCAGAACTGCAGACCTCCTTATACTCCTTCTATTAGCCATAAGGCACAGCTTTATAATTACACAGCTGCATTATCACTGGAAGTGCTGTAAACTGTACTGGTTACTGAGTATGGGCAAAGACAATCAGTAGGTTTATAGCAGTATTGTTGCTGGAGTTCCTGAGAGTAGAAACATGGATGTGTTTTCTTTATTGACTCAAACGAGACATTTGAACAAGGCGTGTCATTTGTACATTATCTCATCATCACAAGGGCTTAGTGGAAGTAGTTCTGACTATTTGCAAGGTGTTAATTAAATGATTAATTAAATTTTCTGTTTATATATTAGCAGTGCTAAATGGCAAGTTTTTAAGAAAGACGTGGTAGGTGTTTGGGTTTCTTTTTTCTTGTTGGTAGTGGTTGCAGGGTTGTTTTGCTTGTTTGCTATTTTAAGAAAATAATCATCTGATGTTGACATGCTGGCTTAAGAAGGAGGAGATAGTAAAGAGAAAACTTTTTGAAGCATCCTCAGATAATTTTGGCTGTGTACCCAGTTTTAAATGAGGTTGAGCTGTGAAAAGCCGTAATGACAGTAATAGGTATTGCCAGTTTGAGTAAGATCCCACAAAGTCATGAATTTATCTAGAGATAATGTTAACTTAGAGTTGTTGTTTTTTTTCCTGCCTTTGTTTGTCTGATAGTTCTTAAGTTTTCAGATATATAGTTACATTTTCCTGCTACTTTAAAATTTTCTTGGAAGAAAAAATAAAATGATTTTTCTTAATTTTGGTAGGATTAACTATCTCAAAACTTGAGAAACAATTACTAGATGAAGTAATGTTGTACTATCTCAGCCAGGGCATAGGTCAAGATAAAATCATTTCCTTTGTCCCTTCTTTCGTTATGTGATATCTTCTACACATTGAGTGGAAATAAGAATGGACTTGTCTTCAGCTTTTCTCTCTCAGAAAGCCATTTTAACTGATTTAACTTTTAGTTCATAATGTTTTCACATGTAATATTCTGCAGCCTTTATGATGATCCTCTGGCACCAATGTAAAAAAGGAAGGAGGAAGAATGGGGCAATGTGTGTTCATGTTAAGGACTGATACAGAATGATTTCTTGATTTTTGCTTCTTCATTTTTGGACTGGCTAAGTATCTTTCTCCAAGCATCTCTATGGTACAGAATGCAAAAATAGTATGAGGATATTATAAATGAGGTACCATAGGTACCAGAAACTTAAGGAGCTCCCCACAGGCTAATTTTCCTTCCTGGAGTAAATTACCCTACATAAAGCTTGTGCTGTTGAGAGTAGAGTGCATCAAGTATCCGAGCTAGTTCATCTAAAAATAGGTTTGGAAACTTGCTATTCTTTGCAGGCTGCCATGTGAACATATGTTTATTATGTGGCTGTGGGGCATGCATGCAAAACTGAAAGAGTTAAACATCACTGAGCCCTCTGCCCAATAGTAATTTTAGAAACAGTTGATATGGGTAAAAAAAATGTAGATAGATATAAATTTAATTTCCCTCTCAAAGACAACATCTATAAATTTATTGATCACTATAAATCTTACTTCTGTGTTTATGTATTAACCTTAAGGTAAATATCCAATTCACTCTAAATCCACTGTTTAAGACAAACATTTACAATTACTCTTTGCTTTCTGTACTGGTGCTTTGTTAGATCTTGGTATCATATTACTTCCTACTGGAATTAGGAGTGTTATTTTCAGCTGAGCTATTCTGCCAAACTTGTGTTCACTGACAGGATAAGTAATTGGTAGCCAAAAAAGAAAAAGAAATCCTGCAACTGCCTGTATTACTTATCAGTGTATTAACTTTTATTAAAAATGTGGTTTGTAAAGCAAAAGATGCACTGAATATGTGCATTATTAAAGTTAGGAGTAAAGATGCAATGTAGATTATAGAAACTGGAGTTTCTCACAGTTTTCATAAGAAATGTTACGATTTTCCACCTCTGTACAACTTCCAAAAACCCATGTTGGATTACTTTCTATCATTTTCTCTGAAACACCTTTTTGGAAATATCCAGTGGTATGGAAAAGTGTGAATTCTTCTGTGTACTCAGCTGTGGAAACTTTGCTTTAATTGTGACATAAGTAAGGCAACAATAAGTATAAATATGTGTCTCCTTTTATGGTGATCAGAGTAGCATACATGAGTATCAAATTTATTTTGCCATTCCCATTGGATAATTTTTCTAGAAGTGAAAATCTTTTGATTAAATGAAGTACAAGGTCTTGAGAAACTTCTAATCTGGAATGAAGATGCACAAAACTATTTTAGAAAGATTTTGAACCCCTCTAACTCTCAGCAGTTACGAAGACTTGCTGTATTTTTGAGCTAAAACAAGGAGATTTTTGTAAAATGTTCTTCATAGTAGGACTTGTTTTATATAAGAAACATACTTAAAAAGCTAATTTCTCTTCTCCTTTTTGCACTGCAATCCACAAAGTGTGATTAATAATAGATTTAAATTTGCTAAGTGCATTTACTCCTTTGTGCCATCATAAAGAGAATCTATTACTGCAAAATTGAGGCTTAGTTCCAAATTGCGCCATTATGAAGTTTTCTTCCAGCAATGTTTTGTCTCTAATACACTTCCCTCATTGTAATTCTATTGCAAACCTGATGTCTAGCATCAAGTCTCACAATAATTATTTTAAATTGCTACTAGGAACAGTAGTCCTGGTGGGATATATTACTACCATTCTAACAAGATGAATTTCAATGCACTTGTAACCATATTATAGTGTATTATGAAAGAAAGAAAATCTTGGAGTTGTAGGTAGGCAAGCAGATGCAGAATACTGAAAAATGATTTTTATCACCTTCTTTGCACCTTATGTGGCACTTTTACATTATTAATTTAAATTAGTAGCAATAATATATTAATACGTGTTGTGATCTATTTCTATAGTACATTTCAGTAAAACTAAGAAGCAGAATAGGGTGGAGCTTTATAAATGGAATTGTTGTTTTGATTAAATACGCTCCCAGATTCAAAGGTTAGAATGTGCCTGAACGTGAGCTCATGCTGAGGTAAAAACTAAAACAGAAAGTAAACCAAATGAGTGTACTTTAAAGGCTGATTTCAAAATAACAGAGCTCCACCTCTGCCATGAAGTTCTGCATGCCTGCTTTATAATCAGGTAGCAGATGAACTCCTGAATTCTTCCCACTTAGCCTAGGAATTTAAAAGTAGATCTTCGCAATTGCTTTAAGATGAGAACCCAGCTGATGTAATAAATGTATGAATACACTGAAGCACTGTTTGTAGATTTATTATGTTGCGCAGTTCTAGTACTAAGTGCTTGTCCTGTAATTAAATGATAATCTGCAATCATTTTCACATCAAAATTCAACGTCGCTCTGAAGTTATAAACAGATAAGTCTGTCATATCTCAATGGAAAATGAACCTTTACATAGAGGTACTCAGAAGTAGCTGAAATTGGTAGCTTCCCCAGCTTCACATTTAGGAAATTCAGAGCTGAAAGTTAAGCAGGACTGAAACATTCCTGGGCAAACGAGAGCAAGAGGCAAACTTTTACAAACTTTTACACCACACTTAGAAAAGAAGCAGGGTGCCTGTTATTAGCCCATGTGTGTGTGTTGTTAGCAACACCAAAAATTTTGAAGGATGCATAATGACAGGCAACAAGGGAACGTGCGCCATGATCTCATTTTCTCAATGTCCCCCTCAAGAGAATACAAACTGCAATACAGCATGTGGTAGAAAATCAGCAGCAGCTCATAACTTTTCAGCTTGAACTGGGTGCCTTTCACATTCTCAATGTGGCAGTGGTACCTGAGGGGAAGGACAAAGTGTGTTGTCCATATATATTCAAGTGGCTACGTGTTTGGTTTGAGGGTTGTTGCATCATGTATGGTACTACCCTACGTGGTGTCATCCTTGGATACAGCTATAAAAGTAAAAAATTACTTGAAACAGAAAGGGCTTTGCATCTACTGATCTATTTCCTTCAACCATTCACATACCTCTTCATAAATGTTCTCTCATACCTTTCTCTTCCCCTTCCCGTTTCTGACTTCTAATATTTTCTGTGAATTCTGGAAAGAGTCCAGAAGCATGCACTGAAGTTGTTTCTCTCTGCATGTGACGTGGAAAAAAAATTTGTAGCATTCTGTCAGTTAATTTTCAAAGCGCTCTTGATTTTAGAAAAATTAGTTTAAAGAACTAAAGATTATTTTCCATATTTTATAGGATAAAATCTCATATTTCCTCTCACTTGTGGCAACTGTTAATTTGTTGAATCATACACTCCCTTGAGTGTTTGATGTACAGCACTCCTGCGTTTGTATTTTTGTATTTGTATCCATACCCATATAAGCTCGTAGTTACATTGCCCAAGTTATTTCTATGCTTCCAAAAAGTTATACAACAAGATCATAACTTAAATGCACATCTTCTAGTGTTCACATATTAAGACTGAAAAGATATGTAAGCAAAATGCGCTGTACTGTCTGAAGTGGCCACAGTTTCACATTCAGCCTCAGTCATCTGACTGAGACTTACCATTTGTTAAACTTGGTTAGAAGAGAGCTCAAAACCCCAAACTGATGGTGTCTCATCCACTGCAAAGCAGAACTAAGAATGAAGTAAACACTTCTACTGGGTCAAGCCTGAAGTATTTGGCACCTTGCAAAGTTGATGCTGGAAACTGCGAAATGAATTACCAGTAACGACATCATTGCCATTACTGCTACCATTTTAAACATAAATATGTGGTTTTGCTTTTACACATTGCTAGCTTGGCATGCTGGAAGGAATCCTGATTGTTAAAAAATACCTTCAGAATGAGCATAAATGACCATCTCAAGTGTGCATCATGCAGCTTCGCTGGTATGCCTCAGTCCATTGTAACGGTATAGCTTTCCAATAGATTTGACAGTAGTTCAATATCTGTATTAATCTTATTTTTTCATCTGCTTGAACTCTTACTAGGAGCATCAGAAATTACTTTTGACAAAAACTTATTATGTACAGCTCTTCTAAAAGTTCTTCAATAGTAATGACTTTCACCTACTTCGCTATAAATCAAATGAGCTACTAGCAAAACGCTTTGTTTCCCCCCTACCTCCCCTGTGAGTGCCATTAATAACATTATTTCAGCCACCATCCATTTAGAGTAGGGTTTTTTTTCAGTCTACAAAGACCAGGAACTGGTATCACACTACCTTAAACAGTTCTTTCAGTACTAAAGTACTTCACCATTTGAAGTTATTTTGCTAAGTTTCTAAGAAACATTTTGACACTCGGATCCCAATCAAATTAAGGATTGTATAGTGTTGGTTTGTTTGTTAAATGAATTTTAACATATGGTGATTAGTATACAGATGCATGTTTTCAGGTATGGTGCAAAACTGACTTTTTTTTTTTTAATTCTAACTGGACTCAATATAAGATGTACATGGTGTGCCCGTCAGTTTGCTGCCAGGTAGAAGTCAAACTATGAATCTTATATATTTTCTGATAAATAAAAGGCTACTATTAATGCTAGGAAAGGTGTGCTCCACAGCACATTTCTTAATCCAGCAGAGGCTGTTGCAGAGAGATAAACAGAATTTCATCCCAGGCCCTCTGAGTGTTAATAAAGTAAAACTGAAGATGCATGGTGATGCTAAAATCACTCTTAAGTGCTAAATAAAAAATTCTGTCAGAGTGATTCCGTGACTTCACCTCTTGGGATTGATCACATCCTTCGGCTTAAAATATGAAGTGAACCTTAATGAGACATTGAAATTAGCTTGGAAATTTTTAGTAATTCTTCTTTGAACTTAGGGAAGAGATTAATTCATTTGCTGGTTCAAGAAGTAAGGCAAGAATATGTTCTGTTGAAATATTTTAATAGTACTTAACTTGCCAACACTAGATGGCAAGAGACATATTCTATTTAATGTTAAGAAAATACTATGTGAATTTACCAATATGTGTATCTAGATTCCAAGGGTGTTGGATGGATTATTGTCCAGAGCTAGATAAATTTGAATTCTGCAGAGCTGAAATGTTGGAAATTAGCTGCATGATGTATGAACCCAAATAATAATGTTCCTGACGTAGGAAAAAGTGATGGAAATTAAACATCTAGTTATGCACAGTGTGTCTGCACAATGTGCTGCATGCACCGCATGTGTTAGAATTTCTTCTCAGTTCTTTTTTTAATCTTTTATTCATAGCATTGCAGGTGATGAAAAATTTATGCCTTGAGTCTGGCATTGAAATTAAATGCAAAATGAAAACAGAAGCAGTTTATACTGACAGCTTAAATATCTTTATCTAGCATACGGTTGCACTATAAAAATCACTGGGTGACTTTTAAAATCTCCCACGTGCAAAAATGCAAACATTGCACAATAAAGGATAAAGTTAGGACTCTTGGTATATTAACAGAAAAGTTTCCTTCATTATTATTCACTTCTAATTTCTCCGAATTGTTTCAGAATGTCAGGTGTGTGTGAATACAGATTCCTACACAGTCTAGCTAGTGAGACTATTACACAACGTACAGAAAACGACTGATCTTTGTATTACTTTTCCTGAAAAAGATTTCTATACTTGCCCTTCTTTAAAGTGAATAAGAGAAAATCAATTCATCTTCCACTTCCATATTGCTGAAGTAAATGGTTAATTATTCTGATGAATCGGTTCCTGAATTCCCATGGTCATCATTTTCTGTAATAACAGCGAAATTGCTAAGAAACATACCTCTGTTTTTAAAGGAATGATCCATATGAGGTCAAACTAATGAAATAGTTTATTAAGAAAGCAATTTTTATTTTAGCAGAATTAGCCACAAAAAGTCACGCAGACTGTATGTGAGATGCTGATGGGGGTTGAGTCATTCAGTTGCTTTTTGTGATGTGTACCTGCTGTGATATTGTGTTGTTGTTACTTCTACTGTTAATGTAAATGCCAGGTCACTAATTGTAACTTTTAAACTGAAATTAATAACAGGAAAATAATTGCTGTGAACTTTTATAACTGCATCGTGAGACTGACATGCAAAAAAAAAAAAAAAGATATCGAGATTTTAGCATTCTAATAACCAAAATGTGAAGCATAGAAGTTTATCTGTGGTCACATACATTACTAACAGTAAACTACCAATTAAGTTTTCATATGTAGAAGTCTGTTCTGCAGTGTTTAGCAGATTTACATTCAGTTTCTGATTTGTGACTTTTTACAATGCTTTATATAAATGTTAGTGTGTATAATTATGCAGATAATTTTATACAATATTAATTGTGCTAAGAGTGTACTGAAAGTCTGTTTAATTCAGTAATTCATTTGCATTTTAATGATTCTAACAGCATAAGGTTACAGAGTAAAATTGAAACATCTCGATGACTGTTACTGTAGTGTGAAGCATTTGAAGCTCTTATTTTCTGCTCTTAAATTTATTAAATATATGATTAGCAAAATTCAGAATCAGAAACACCAAAGAAAAATACTCCACAAGCTGCCAGAATCAGTTGCAATATACCTTAATGACCATTGTGTAACAAAGAATTTTTGAAACATTTTGGAATTTGATATCTGTGGCATTTGATTGCTGATTTTAACATGTTCACTATAGACATTCAGCATTTAAGAAGGTAATTCTGGTAGCAATAGCAGACTGAGCATATCAGATGCACTTGACAGAAAGATATACCTGTTCAGTGGAAGACTGAATATGAGAAGCAAATTTTGTATTATTATTTTTATTTTTCAATCAGATCTTCTAAAGACACAAGACACTGTCTGGGTGATTTTTTTTATTTTTTATTCTACGGGAATGAATGTGCTCACTCTCACAAATGCAGGCAATAACATATTCTGTTGATCTGTATCAATAAATTTTAAGTTAGCTATGTAACATTTCTCTCTTTTATCATATACGGATTTAATATCAGCATGAATAAATCTAAATTGTTTGCTTCTTTCTTCCTAATTCCTGAAGCAATGTAAAAGCCTGGAGAGGTTTGAAGTGACAGGATTACAAGCAGTCTTTTGCATACATGGCCTTTAGGGATGAGCGGCTACCTTGCATCTAATAAACAAGAAAGTGAATTCGTTGAATAATGAATTAAGTGGCATAAGTTGTGATAACAAGGAGCAAATGTAACTTCAGACGAATGGTATTTGCTTTGTGTGGGGTTATCTGAGAGGGCTGATGCTTCGCCAAGGGATATCGAAAAAAGGCTCATTATATTAAGATGTTCTTTCACAGAACTCAGCCTAAAATGATCTTGCAATTTTTTCGTTTGCTGAGCTCCTTTGTGTGCGTCTTTCAAACCAGCTATCTCCACCAGGAGGATAACTGGGATCCTTTTAGGCCACCGAGTTTTGTTTATAATGAAAATTCCTAGTGAGTTTTAGATGGGTCACCCAACAATTAAATAGAGATGTCTAATTGGTTGATCCATATTAGGGTCAGCAGCTGGTAACAGAATAAAAGCTCGCAGTGCCCCACTTGCACAGTTCTGAACCAAATTAAATTATTAATCTACTCTTTGCATCAATGTAGCTTCACAGGGATCCCTAACCTGCCATACCGAATAAAGTAGAACTACTACTTTACATTTTCATTATGATGAATTATATTTTAAATTGCAAATACATTCCCATTTAGTTCACACGGAATATCACGTTTGATATCTTGAATTTATTCAGACAGTTAGTGTTTATGTTTATTTTGTTAATTCCAGTTATTAAATGGACATGGGGAGTCACAGTTACTGTAAATTAAGAATTGAAATGGTCAGAATATAAAAGAATGAAATAAGTGAAAGTAAAATATTCTGATTTATTTCTTCAATTCATGTTTTTTACATTGGGAAGGATTCTGCGTGTTGAAATGCTCTACAACTTAATTCACAATTAAACACCATTATTGTCGTAGTGGCAATGAGGAGTCAGTACTCTTGCATTTTCTGTCTTTATATGTTTATTGCAATTCTGTGTTATTTAATTAGCTAAAGCTTGTATGCATAATGTATTAGAGTACTCTTTCAGCAAATTATTACTGTATGAAGACAGCTGTATATTCTCAAACAAAACTTGTTTTTTTTCAATTCTTTTTGTTTTTGTTTTTAGCAATTGTACTTCCTAATTCCTAAAAAGAAACAGATGATGAATCAGACACTGTGTTATTGTTCATTCTAGTCCAGTGAGAAAGATAATAATTTGAACGATAGTCTGTGAAATAAGGGCAGGAAATATCCTTAAACATGTTTTTTCATTATTTTTTAATTAAGTTTTGAAGATACCTAGTGCTAGTATCCAGCTGATTAAGTAGGCTTGGCATTAGATCCTGTTGCTTTTAAAAGTATACATACCGATATGTACTGTCTTTAGGAATACTGATGCAGGTCTTGTTTTTAATTTCAACAGAATGTCAGATTAATGTCATTTTAAATAGAGCATATCACTTCATAAGAAAGGGACCTGCAAAGAAAATAAGCAACTGAACTGTTGATTAAACTATACCTTGAAGTTTGGTCAGCTATTGGTTATGGAAACTTACAGTGATGGCTGTTTCTAAGTGATGCTCTCATATGAATTGCATTCATCCTGTTGTGTCATTATGTGAATTATGTAGCACTCCTGTGGTCACTGCAGCACTACAGTACTGGAATTTACACCTAACCTGGTATCGATAGCCATTTTTATGCAGTGTATCAAAAAACAATAAGCTTCCTGTTCAGCTCATGAACCTTTGATGAGGTTGACTTTGGTCATGGTTTGTTCAAGGTGGTATTTGTCACGTCAGTTAAGCCCAAAGAAGAATCATGACCAAGTGAAATGGATAGTTAAGTTTGCTGTCAGTTGTAGTACAAGGTAAAGAGGGATAAAAATGGTAAGTATTCGTATGTTTTCTTCAATTCTTACTGCATTAGCAACATGAATTTAGAAGAGTAATGAAAATTTCTCTTAAAAGTGATTTTGTTGCTGTCAAAAATAAATTAGGGTATGTTAAAGGAATAGGCTAGAGAGTAAAGCAGAAATATCATTACAGAAGCTTGCTCTCATTTTGAATGCTATTTCCTGTGGTGGATGCCCCACTCACAATGAATATGTTAGACTGGAGAGCGCTCAGAAAGAGAGGTGCAAGGTTAGGAAGTTCATACTGTACCTGAAAATAGTATGTCGTCAGACTTTAAATAGCTGTGAACTACTAACTAACGTAATGAGGACGTACTGATGTCACTGTGAGCTATTTTTCAATCATCTTTGGAATCCAGAGAGGCCCAAGTCAACTGGAAGATGGCAGATTTTGTCCCAGTTTTCAAGAAGGGCAAGAAAGAAGATGGTGGCAATTACAGTCCCATCAGTCTCACAGCAGTGCCTGACAAAATTTTGGAGATCATTCTGGGAGTTGTTGACAAACATTTGAAAGTGTAGTCACTGGTCACAGCCAACAGTAGTTAATGAGGAGAAAGTCTCATTTAAGAACTTTAATTTCCTTTCGTGTCAAGGTTATCTATCTAGTTGACCAAAGGTGTAATCTGTTTGGATGTCAGTGAAGCTTTCAATGCAATTTACTTCTGGATAAATGTCTCTCTGCTCTGGGCTGCCTGCAGAACAGTGGGCACAGTGTTTGGACAATGCCCTCAGACGCAGGTTTTGGGTCATGAGTGATCCTGTGTGGAGCCCAGGGTTGGACTCAATGATCCTCTTGGATTCCTTACAACTTGGGATATTCTATCAATCCACTCAAAACTTCTGTGTTTGCTGTTAGGGAAACACAGGAGGGAAATAGAAGGATGGAAAATTTGTAGCTGACACAAAATATAATAGCCTGAAGGTAATTGCTCTGCAGTGATTTTAGTGAGCAAGATAGGTCTTCCAAGGATAGAAGGTTTTTTATTTCAGAACGGTCCTTTTTAATTGGTAGTGATAAGCAAGGCACAAACCAGACAGTTAAAAGGTAGCCCTGTGCTGTCCACTGAGTAGAAATGATTGGGAGGAATATTTTCTGGAAAGAGATGAGAATACAATTATTTGCATGTATCTCCTAACTTTTCTTTTTCAAACATTTAAAAAATAAACCTTTGGTAAAATACTTTCTTGTATCTTCTAAAATATTTTCCTGCACAGCATCGACACTGTCCATCTTTGCAGGTTGGGTAGTCCAGGGCCCTCTCTCCTTCCTCCTTGCTATCTATTTTCTGCTCCTCACTAAGCCTATAAATAGTAATTCCTTCAACTTTGTACATTTCATACATACAATTTTGATTACTTTTCTTTCTTTTCTCAAAACAGAAGAATTTTTGCTTACCAACCATATTATAAGGTATTTTAATTGGTCACTGATATCAGCATTGCCACAGTAACACACAGATTCCTATTGCTGTCCTTGTTCTCCTATATATTTTGTATTTCTTGCTAAGGCTGAGTATGATGTAACTGATTTTTTGTTGATACTTACATTATCAATTGGAAATCTAGTTCACCTGTGACTACATGCATATCTCTTAACTTCAACATAAACCTATCCTGATTTTTAAATGAAGAAAAGTGGAGTTTTGCTCTTGTTTGCTGGCATTTCCTTGATTAAAACAAGTTTAAAAATAGAAAAAAATATAAAATAAAAAATAAAAAAGATCAATGCTGGATAGGTGTATCAAATAATTTGTTTTCTGTTATTCAAACCACAGTCCTTCTGAAGTGTAGGACTATTTCAAATAAGCTTGCAGTATTACTAAACTGACCTGATTTTAATTGGAGTAATGGAAAGAAACAGGATTTTGTTGTTGTTGTTCTATTCTTCACATTAAAAGTCAGAAAATAAAATGAAACAAACAAACAAACAAACAAACAACAGAACAGTTTTCTTCTGAGGGAATTGGCTTTTGCTTTAGCAACATTTTCCATCAAGATAGTTTTCAATAGAAACTCTGAAGTTCAGTGTCAGCTCTACTCATTAATGATGGTTAAAGTTATCAGTGTTTTTCATTTTCATCAACGACTGTAATTTCTAGCTTGCTGTTCAGTTCAATGATATTTTTCTAAGTAGCTCTTTGTGACATTTTGAGAGAAATTTGGAATGTATCCATGATTATAAGTGTAGCACTGTTATCAAAGTAGACAGATCTTATACTACTGAATACCCGTAGGTGTTTTCTGAAAGCAAGTTACTCATAAAGATGATGTTATCTCAGACACTTCATTCTCAAAAAGTTAGTGCTAATTAGAAAGGCTGGTATTTGTTTCCCCTCACGGCCAAGAAAACAGCTCAAAATAAAACATTTTAAGATAAAACCTCCCTGTTGAGTTTGATGGCTCCAGAGACTCGTGACTCTGACTCAGTGCAACCTGTGGTATCAATAGCCATACTGGTTCTTAATGAAAAAAAGTTCCTATATTAAGCAGAACATTTTTTGTCTTAATTTCAATTGAAGTGTCTTCTGTATTGAAAGACATTTTTTTTTTTTTACTAGCATTTCTCCATGACCTATCTTGGCTTGCCATAGAACTAGTTGTTCAGTATGATTTTCAATAAGTAACCTGCACTTTATTTATCTGAATATAACTGCAATTATGGTCGATTTCCGCATCAGTGTTTTGTTTTCCTCTTGTATCATGTGGAAGGTCATAGAAGGGGCACTTTGGACCCTTTTTTCGGAACTTCTTTCCATACCAACTTTGAAGAGTGGAAGATCAGTAACTTTAGGATGAAAACGGACACAAGTCTAAATCATCATGGGAATTCCTTTCCACATTCTTTATTTATGGATAATTCAGAAAGTAACTTGTCTGTCTGAAGGTATGGCAGAAGTGAAGTGACTGAGTTATGATAAAACATCATTTAAATTTACCAATGGTAAGGTTAGGGATTTTTTCTTTTTCTTTTTTCCTGTTTCTGGGAAATAGAATTAACTTGAAAGTAATTGACGTGGATTTGGCTGGAATAAAGTTAATTTTCTTCATAGAGGCTTGTATGATGCCATGTTTTGGATTTGTGATGAAAACAATGCTGATAAACACACCAGTATTTTAGTTGCTGCTGTGCAGAGCAGCACAGTGCCAGGGACATTCCTGCTCCTCATGTTCTCCTGCTTGTGAGTGGCTCAGGGTGCATAGGGAGCTGGGAAGGGACATGGTCAGAAGATCTGACACAGTCTGGACAAGGGGGTATTCCACACCATATGATGTCATGCTGAAGAGTAAAACTGAAGGAGTAAGGGGAATGTTTGGAGTGATGACGTTTGTGTTTCCAAGAAACTATTGCACATGATGAGCCCTGCACTCCTGGAAGTGGCTGATCATCTGCCAGCCCACTGGAAGCAGTGAATGAATTCCTTGCTTTGCTTTGCTTGCACACACAACTTTTGCTTTAACTGATAAGCTGTCTTTATCTCAACTGCCGAGCTCCCATACTTTTACTTTTCCATTCTCTCCCCACCCTACCTGGCAAGAGTGAGTGACTTTGTGATGCTGTTGAGCTGCCAGCTGGAGTTAAATCACAATAGAGATACATCAGAATATTATACCTTCCTTTAAAAAAAAAAAAAAAACAAAAAAAAATCAAAAACTTCTATCAGCCTTATGAGTCTACAAATAATTTCAACCACCAATTGACACTAACTCTGCTTGACAAAATTATTTAAAGAAAACCATTCTAGCAAGCAGATTAGTAACAAGGACCAGGTAATCTAGACAGTTGAGTAAAGTCAACGCTTTATTAATGTGATAGGTTTTAAATAACAACAGTGATTATATTAAGCAGCAGTGTAATGCCAATACACTGTAACGTCTTTCAGTTTGGGAGCTGTCAGCATTTTAGACATTTTTTAACATTTAAACCACTACTTTATACATAATTAATATGATTCCCTGGAGAGGCTAAACCTTAACTGAAAATGAAAGCTATGGAAAGATAACATAATTTGCCACTATTTAATTTTGCTTAGTTTTTGGGAAAAGGGTAATAACAGTTCCAGTCTAATAATTTTGAAAGTGTTGCTTAGCAGAATTCCAGCCTTTTTCGTTCTGCATATTGGTTTGGGAAAACCTCAGTTTTCCCAAATTTATGATGAGTAACAGTAAGGTCCTTTCTTTATTTTCATATTGCAAACTTGGAATGTTAAAATATGAAATTGTACTATCTTTGTGTATAGTTTAATGATCTGAAATGCTACCTGATGATAATGTTCATGCTAACTCTTAGGTAGTTGTTTTTAATTCTGTGGCTATTCTCAAGTGTGCCTTAAACTGACATTTCCTCAGTCTGTGTAAGAAACCATCAAGATTTGTTACTTGTTACCTCTGCCATCAGCTTCTCTGACAAGTTTGCATGGTTTCATCACTGTGCTGAGATCTGGTCAGATAAAGGCTCCCTCTCCCTTGTCAGGTCTCCTAACTTGGCTGCTGAATTACTCCCTGGCTGCCATAAAGGACAACAGCATACTTCTGATTAGGAGCCCCTCTCACTGTAGAGATTTCTCAGTCGTCCCTTGCTTGCCTCTTATCAAAAGCTTGGTAGTTACAGACCTACACTTGTCCCTTAGCTTTAACCCAACAGGTTTTTCTGAACTGTGGAATTAAGCAGAAGCCATTGTCTTGCTTGATATACATATGTAGACAGCACTCAGTGAGAAATTATATTCACTGTTATTAGATACTTAAAAAAAAAAAAAGAAATCCCCTAACCCAAATCAGACATCTGCTTTTCTCTGGGGACACTGACACACGCACACACACACACACACAAAAAGGAGGGAATGAGATTAAAACTGAAAGGTTTTTGCCATAGGAATCCATGTTAGTAAGTTATGAGTGATACGGAATAATGCAATTCTACCTTAAAAGAAAGCTAAGTTTTGGCTGTTGTTTCAGTAAGTTGATAAAGCTAAGCATTACTGCTCTCCTAATTTTCACACATGATAGAAGGTAACAAAATATATTCTCTTCACTGTAAGCTCAGTGGGCATTAAGTGAAAAAAAAAAAATAGGCACATTTCAAGCATTCAGATAGGTTTAGCAGTCATAATTAATGACAGGTAAAGCAAGCAAACAAATACTTTGTCTCTTAGAATCAAGACAGAGAAACTCTTACTAGAATGAGAATTATTCTTTGACATATCCAAAGTGGAGAAGCAGTGTTTCTGCTGCAATTTTCTTTCCATTGTAATGATTGATTTCTGTCACTAGTTTTTAAAACCTTTGACATGAAGCAACCAATTTCTTCTGTTTAAATTATTTTGTATCTTTTATAATAATAATAGTTGTTCTCACCAATCACAGGAAAAATTATTCCTTAATTTGCTAGAGAACAGAATGTTTTTTGTCAGGAATTAAGTCACGGGGAGGTTTATATTATGTTTCTTAGTTGGAACTGTTAAGATCTTTCTGAAAAATTTCTGAGATCTCTCTACACTGTTTCACTTAGAACTGATCAAGAGAGCTAAATCAGACACGGGCCTGACACTAATTTTACAAAAAAAATTCACAGATCACAATGAGCATATCTCTGAAAGAAGAGCAAGAAATATTACAATATATATATTCTTTATCAATTCTGACAGTACAGTCTTAGAGTTATTAAAAGTCAAAGAACTGAGCAGATGTCTAGCAATGCTGAATTATACAGTCTGAATAACTTTTATAACTAGTAGATCCTGTGCAATCTTTTCTTGACTGTTAAATGTCTGTCAGTAAATCCTGATGCTTAATATCAAGTGGTTAACAGAGCCAGCTGTGTACTGCTCATACTTAATAGGAATGAAAAAAAATTCAAGATTAACTCATACCAGTTAATTTTTTCCACATTATTGAAATTATATATATAATGAGTTTCACTGTTGTTTTTTTTTGGTTTTTTTTTTTGTGGATATTCTAGAGATGAGCCTTGGGTCAAATCTGCTGGGACAATGAATACAAAATACCCCTGCCAATTTGTTTTTAAATTAGAGACTTAAGAGAAAAAACATAAACTGACTGTATTTCTGGACTATTAGCTAATTCAAATAATTAATGGAGGAATGTATGGATATAATTTTTGAGTGCTGTCAAATTGTATAAGAAACATCACAGGTTTTGTCTAGAATTCCATGAATATAATTTTCTTTTGAATAACAATCATTTTTAGGTGTTAGGAAACATTTTTGGCTTTCTACCTGCATTTTAAAGTTCAGAACTTGTGAAAGATGTATGTCTAGTAGATGAATTTCCAAAATTAGTGTAAGATATACAAAATATAAAGGCTTTTACTGCACTAAATAATACACAGATTTGGCTTACACTAAGCTCTTGATGTCTGCTGCCATGATTGCAAACCTTCAAACATGAGTGATGATTTCCTGTAATAGACAAGAAGAAGAATAATTTCTGATAGTATTGACACGGGAGAAGAAAAAAGAGTCCAAACAAACCAGAAACCTCTGATAGGAATCCAAGACTTTACTCAGTTGGTGCCAAACATTTGTCCCAAACTGGTTGGCTTATTTCTTTTCTTTTTTTTTTTTTAAAGTACAAACAAAATTGCATACATTTATGTGCTTTATCAACAGCATGAACCTGGAGAGTTTTCCAAACGAGATCTCAAAATTTTGATAAAGAAAGGTAAAGCAAAAGTTAGATTTCACAGAGGTTGAGTATATTCCACAAACCAACTGTTCAAAATTTTATACATCACATCCCTCATGTGTAAAATAAATCAAATTAACCCAAGTAATCAAACTGAGAAACTATGTATTCAAGTAATTTTCTTAATAAAATAAAACATTATTATGTGAATATGTATATTTAAGATTCAAGTAAGAGACAAAGCATTGGACCATAAAGGCATATAAGCAGTAAGTACAAAATTGCAGTAACTATTGCTGTTGACAATGCATTAGAAACCAAAGAAGGCAGATTAATTTACTTACGGTAAGCTAAGTGCATTCTTGGCTCGTAAAGGGAAATCATTTGCTCACTTAAGCCAGATATCCGACTTTTGACGGCAAGTGTCACTGCCTGGATTTCCCTTTGACAGTTTGGCAACCCTGCACCCCTGTTATAGTATCCACTTATTTGTCTTGTTTTCAGCCAGATTAATCCATTCTGTTTTGACAAGAAGACTGATGGGTAATTGATAACTGTGATAGACACAAACAGAAGAGTTGGATGCTGAATAATTCAGCACTTTTCAGTATCAATAAGAGAACAGGTTGAAGAATTTGTGTCTCTATTTACACTTAAACTAAACTAAGTCAGCCCAGACATTTATGCTGCCAGTCTATCAGAAAACCAAACAGTGTACATTCGGTTTCCACTTGGCAAAATGTTTTATAAGCTTGTAACAATATGTGTGAAGCTGCCAGAATAATAAATAGGTACAGCAGCCCATGCATGCTAATGTTATGTTGTAAGCAGTTTTGTTGACAAGTGCTAATACTTCTTTCATACTATCATCAAAAGCAGCTAATACAACAGCCATTATTTGCTGGCTTTCCAAGCAAGACATGATGGATTGTGACCTTAATATGGGTTAGCCAAGTTTTGAAAGTTAAACAACTTGCAATAAATCATAGAATTATTACAATGCAGTTTAATTGGTTAAGGAGTGTTTATTTCCTAAACAGGGTAAAAAAAAAAATCTGTTTCGGCACTTTTAATTTGCAAAATGCATTTTCATTATGAATGGCAGTTTAATATTCTGCTCTTTTGTCATGCAAAATATGCAACACACAGGCAATCTATTAATTGGACAAAAATGCACTGCAAGCATAAATTATCCTTTATATCATCACTTGTGAGATTTTACATCTATTAAATGCATTAAATGGAATATAGTTAAAGGTTTTACAACTTGCAGGTTAGTTCTGAAATCTAAGTCAAACATCAAGATAATTTTAACAACCTTTTATTTTTGGAAAAGTAAAGTAACAATTAGTTGTAACTCCAAAGGTCAATTTAAGCAATTATAATACTGTTAAAAAATAGATACACTGATTCTTTTGATTAAAAAGTCCTAGAATTATTGTATTCCTTTTGCAAAAAGTGTTTTTGCTAACTTCTTTGTCTTTTTCCAAAGAGAAGTGCCGAATATTATAAAAATGAATTTATGCAAAGTGTTTAAGAAAACAGAAAATGGAGTAAATGTCAGAATTCTGCATCTGTTTGTACATTAATGGTCATTTTGGTCATAGTGGCCAACACGCATGTTAAAATAGCACACCTTCACAATCTTGAGAAACGTGCTTTTTTAACAGTCTCATAATGCAGCCTTTCATATATTTAATTAATAATGCTTTAATTTTGTTTAAATATGAAATTGAAATTGCAGTGGTGAATACATGCACCTCTGTGGTACACATTATTTCCACTAGAAAAGGTAAATTGACTGGCTAGGTATTTTTACAGATAATTTAAAAATGTTCCCAGCATATGAATTCAACAAACCATTATGAAGAATCTCTAGAATTAGCTATTATCCTAAATGATCTGTTTTCAGTAAGCAATAGTTGAACATGGTTCATGACATTAAAAAGCAAAACATTTTTAGTTCCTGCGCTGTACTGAATACAGCTTTCTTCAATAATTTATTGATAGTGTTAAAACTGAAATTAGAGAACGCAACTATTAACAATTTCTGGTCGTGTGGTAACTGTCACTAAAAGGAACAAGCCAAATTATCTCAGAGGATAGTCCTAACCTTTGAAAAATGATCCCCTCCTCTCCCATGCCCACCAATTGGAATCGGGATCTGGAACGTGAGGGTAAATCAGCATAAAAGAAACAATTTTCATCATTGCAAGTGCTGAACAATGGACTTTGATAAAACAGAAGGACGTGCCTTCTGTTTGGCAGATTGATCATCAAAGGCAAGAATGAGGTAAAGAATAGGGTTATGAAAAAAATAAGTAGTATTAAGTAACAAACTATGTATGTACAGAATCATCCACCAATGGCAGGTGAGCTACACTCTTGTATGGATCAAAAAATAACTTCTCAGATGCAGTGTTTAAAACCATTGTGCTGCAGTGTGGGTGGTCTCTTGAAATGAATCGTGTTTCTGCCATGAACAAGCATAAAAAGTTCTGTTTGCTCCAACAAAAAAAGTATGGCAAATTTTGTCTTGCAAGTTGTTCTGATAGGGCTTAGTGATATTTTCATACATTAGATAACATAGGTACATATAGCAACACAGAATAAAACCAGGCAGAGACTTACTTGAATGTTGAGACAACAGATTGGTTGTTTTTTGTAATATATTATCTGTCCTGAAAATGTGTAGCCTTATCACTATGCTTTATTGTGTAGCCATAAATAAACTCCAGCAATGCAGGAGCTTTCTAACTAGATAATTGCATAGGCAGTTTTTCTTCATATCCTTTCTTAATGCTCTACTTTGGTTTGTTATATGTGTGTATGAGTGTGGAATTTTATGTGGTCATATTTAGGTTTGGTCAATGACACTGCAGCTGTAAACTCCACTACCCCTTTCAGAAAACTAAGGTGTAACTCCTTGAATTCTGCTGTCTTGGCACAGCACTGACAAGCTACTAGCAGTAGTTTCTCTATGAAATCATCTTGATGAGAAAGAAATGGTTGAAACAAATAGAGAAGAGCTTGACTTGCTTACAGACTAGTCACGGAGCTCTGGAAGTTCACCCATACAGTAATGCTATTCCACATATTACTAACATTTGGATCTTCATGACTAATTTGATCTCCTTTGAGAGACGTAGGTGAAATGAAATGTAAAACAAGCAGAAATACAATATCAACAGTGCCTGAGAGCATGCTGCTTCTGGATTATGAAATTGATGTGATAAAACGTTCAGTCTATCAAAAAATCAGTCAGAAAAGTTATTTTACCAAATGCAATGTGATTCGGTTTTGTAGTTCATACCTTCTATATACATATCCTCTTTTAGAAAAGATTTTTAATGACTTTAGTCTTGGTCATGCAAATTAAACTGTTCTGATGTAACTTGCAGGGATGAACCATGCAATTGGTTATCAAAGCAAGGTTAGTATGTATATACTTTATTTCACCTCTTGATGTAAATGTGGAGATCTTTGCAAATTTAGAGATGATTTCACTCAGTCCTTTAATTACAAAAATATACAGGACAGTTCCTGAAATTATTGACTAGTTTTAGTCAACATCTATCTGATGGACTTAGCCATGAAAAGCAGGAGTACTTATACTGCACACAAACTGAAGACCAGCAGCACTCACCAAGTGGGCCAGTCAAAGTGTAGTCACCAGTTCATTCTTAGAGGTTGCCAGAGAACCCTTATGGAGACCACTACTAACTATTCTGAATCACCAGTGGCAGGTCAACATGCAAACAGAGTGACACACAACTTCATGTAAGACATACATCATTATCTGATGTCTACAGATATGTAAGATTATATCAGGCCTCCTATATAGGGGATTCTGGGTTCTTGCAGTGTTTCCGAGTTCTCAGGATATACCTTGCTGCTGTAAGAGCTGTCTTAGGCACAGATAAGCACTCAAGCTTGGTCAGAAACCAGTCAAAAACGTTGATCCCATTTGGGACACAATATGCATGATATATGCTTCTATACATCAGCGAAGAATTTCGTCCATGCTTTTGATATTAACAAAGTCCTTAATGCTACAGAAAGATTTTAGTGCTATTTTCAGAAAGCAAAGTAGACATTCTTTTATTGCAAAAATTTGCATGGGGGAATATTTTATTTGCATCTTACATTTTAGAAGTGCCACGGCAAGAAATGGGTTTGATTTTGAAGAAGAATCATTTTGAATAATTAACCATGAATTACTCTAATTAGAAGAAAATAATTATAGGTTGGACATAGCTGCTTCAAATGAGATGTATGGAGTTAGTGACTATTGGAAAAATAATGCCACTAGATAGAAGCTGAAATAAATCTAAAAAAGAACTTTCTCTTAGAATTAGGGTTTAACTATGGTATTTTAAAATGACTCCAATTTAAAACATGCAAATTTCTTCTAGACTGAATTATTAGTAGGACTATATTGTTGAATTACTAAATCCACAGTGTAATAATTAAAGGTGGTTTTACCCTTTAAAGAGAGTTTTATCCTTTAAAAGAATTGTGATTAACTCTTGTCTTCATATCTGAGCTGTTGCTCAGTATGGATAATACTCCTCATATCATGGCAAGAATGATCTTTCTTCTTATAGCCAAGACAGTTTCACAAGTGTTATAAAATACTATTATTTAAAACACATTTGTGTTCAAATAATAACATATATACAACAAACAGGGTTGTTTTCTGTTTCAGGTGTAGAGTGTTTGGCATGCACCATTAAATTTCATCACCTTCAGGAGACTAATTTAATAGATTTATTTAAATATAATAATTAGGAATACACACAGACAGGAGTTACCTACATTGCACACGGCTCTTCAAGGATTCTTTGTTTCTCTGAAAATTATTTGAATACTGCAGGAAGACATCCTTGTAATTTTTTTAAGCTACTTATTTAGGGTTAGGCTCCTATTGCATAAAGACGCTTATTCCTTACAAAATTTAAAATACGACACGTAAATGTTGTAGTGAAATAAAGATTTCTAGTGGCCCTGTAACTGTGATTCTTCAATGTAATTATGGTATTCCTGTAAACAGTTGGCTATATTTGCAGATTATACTATACTGTCTTTCTTGTACTTAAAATCTCAAGCAGTAGGATGACCATTTTAACCAACCTATTTCTATACGAACAACAGGGCACTCTTTCAGACTTTCACACTGGCACTAATGCATCCTCTCCAGTGAATATTTCTGCTATTTGTTCATTATATGATACTGCTCATGCACACTATTAGCCAGTGATTTGTTGCTGAACTCCAGAAAATGCAAGCAAAAATTGTCTTAAATATTTATCCTTGTATTACATGTCAATTCATGTCAATTCTACAAATGCACTGATGTTTTATATGACAGTTCCCATTACCTGTTTTTCCCCATTAATCATTCCTTTCCTTTCTTGCTCTAACCGGTATATGCTTTAGAAGAATATCACAGTTGTTTGGACCCAGAGACAGATGAATGAAAATTCCAATGGGTATAGTAAAACACAACTTTTGACTTTACAGACACAAAGTTAATGGCCTCTTTTTTCACAACTCAAGGTTGAAAACCAAGTCCTGATGGAGGTTGATCATGTTAGCACTTTTTCATTAAATGAAGTACAGTGAGAATGAGACTATCATGCACTTCTTGTCAGTGGTAGCTGACTGTTTTGTATTTCCTTACTTACCTTATTATAATGCAACTCAGGACACTATAAATAAGCCAAATCAGAGATTGTTCAAGTGTGTAAACTGCATCCTTATGAAAAGAAATGTGAACATTAATTGCATTAAGTCACTCTGGAGCCACTGCTTGTTGTATTTTAATGCAAATTCTAAGAGTGTTTCCATCTTTTGTTCCCTCTGTACTGTGGTTAGATTGCTGTCATGGTGGTCCTTTCAAATGTGGACAATTTTTTCTGTTGAGATTCTTGTTACCTTCCAGATTATTCTAAATGGTTTGATTTTAAGTAAGGCTAAATATAAGTAATGAACATATAGAAAATCATTTAAAATATCTACATTCAGTGGTCATTTTTTATTATATTGGCTCTTGATGGTTGGTAGTTTTTTTTTTCTTTAGATTTTGTTGATTTAATATATTCTATTCCACTGTATCAACTTCTTACCTGGATTTTATTTAGCTATACTTAACCATTTTTTACCTAGCTTGTTGTCATTAACAGGCATTTTTTATAATGTGGATATTAATGTGTTATCATCTCAACATTCTATAGTTTAGTTTCTATTTTATTTAAATGCCTATAAATCATGGGCAGCATTAAGCAACTGAAAGATATCGTGAAGATGCAAAGTAAAACTAAAGATGATGTGAAAGTGTTGGTCCCCTTGTGAACAGAACAGTCAGATATCTCTGTGCAAGGTCTTTCACCCTTCCAGAGTAAATTGATCCATCTATTCCACTTCTATAGAATTACGACTTTAAAAAAGAGAATAATAAAAAACCTCCTTTCATAATCCAATTGCCAGTATGTGTTTAGAAGAAAAAAACAGCAATGAAAAAATGAGACATTTAATTATGATTTGAAATGACTGAAATTCCACTGCACCTGTTTAATCAAAAGAAAATAATGTATGCTCAGTAAAGTCTTTTGTCTATTATGCTTCTGATGACAATAGCAGAGTATTAAGAAATTATAATAGGAAAAGTAATATCTAACATTGTGTTTTGTTATGTCAAATGATAGAATAAGTATTGATATTGGATAATTTTTACAGAATTCTGCTATATTAAGTTATAAGTTTCTAATTCAGATTCATCTGATTACTACCTAAGTTAAATGCTCATCTAAATATGCAATTAGGTAAATAGTATTATCTCTGATATAACCCTTAACAAAAATATATATTGTCTTCAGTTACATACATTCATAAAGAGAATTCCAAAGCTGTTACTAAGATACATATGCAATTTCTGACTACAGCATGGGAGAGATTCAACTATATGGTCCAGTACTTTTCTGTCCTTTCCCTGAAACAACAGCTTCCTTCAGTGAACAACATGGGCTGTGCTCATGCTTGAGCATGGCTTTGGGAATAACTTCTGCCTCATTATTACCACAGTATTTGAAATGTGTGAATGGGCAGGCTAAGGCCTAAAGAGAAAGGATCCTAACAGTTGAGTGAAGTGTTGAATTGCTCCTAGTCTTGTCTCCTAGACAGAGTTTGTGTAGGATGCAGAGCAGGTTACTTATAGTGGGCAATGTCATTTGGGGAATAGGTGAGCACCCACAATTGTAGATGAAACTACTGGGAGATATTCTTTCAGAAAGGAAATCACTTTATGGTGCTAAGTATTCTGCGAGAGCAGATTAATGGGTTTCAGGTTGACTCAAATTTGGTTCTAATCTCTTTGTTTGTGGATAAATATAATAGGGTAGCAACTATTAATCTCAAATAATGCTGTACAAATATTTTCTTTAGCATCTGTGAAGCACACAGATGCCTGCAATGGAAAAGCCCAAGAGAAAATTAATAATAATGATAATACAAATGTTGAAGTATATAGTAAATAAGATATAAGGTCACTCACTGAATGCTTAATGTAGAACACAACACTGAATACTGCTCATTAAGAAATGGCTCTCTCTTGTGCCCCCAGAAGACAGCAGTAGATGGAAAGATTTCTTATGAAACTTAATCATCAAAATTTATATGTAACCTCAATTCCAGCATTTTCATCTTTTAAGTGCTGAACTTTAAATCTTCTATTTTTTTCTGTGTATGAGAGAATTTGAACACATCAGACTAAACTGTTCTTTTTAATATAATTTTTGTCTAGCTACTTCCCTCTATTTTACATAGCTAGTTTTCAACTTCAAAACACTGAAATAGTCGAGCTGAGATGTACATGACAAAACATACCTATGCAATCTTCTTTATTTTAATTTCTAATTCACTGTTTTTGTCTCCAGTTCTACAACAGGCTGTGTATCCGTACTGCCCTACAGATAAGTGATCACCTCCTGTGTTTCAGGTTCATACATTGGTTTTACATATGAAGCATTAACAGTCCAAAGCAACAGTTAAGTGTAGTGTGTTTCAAAGAAGCAATTCGTTTCAATTTATTTTAAGTCACTTTCTTACTGCTGAGCCTTTAGCCTGCTCATGATCAGTTCACTCCAAGGAGTGATAATTTTGCTGGGAGCTTGCTTTTTCTGCTCTGGCAGTTCATGTGGTTCATTTTGGATCCAACTCATGTCACTAATCCATTATACGTTTAACATGTAGGTTTCCCTAGGGCGAGATGCTTATATCTTATTGTACATCAAGTCCTTTCACATACCTATCATACAGTGCTCTGCTTCTATGGCATATAAGGTGAGAGGGTGTTACAACAATATGAGGACAGCATTGTGAATGAGATGTGCTCCGTAAGGGTCTGCAAATGGATTACAGACTGACACCACTGTTTTAAATGAAGTGGTAAATATTTTGTACATATATTGCAAAGATATAATAGCCGTCTGTATTCTGACTTTCAGAAGAAACAAATAAACATTATCTGTGAAATACCTGGTCAAGCATATCACAGTATCATGGAAGCATAGCATATCATAGAATCATAGAAGCACAGAATGTCCCAAGATGATAGGGACCCATAATGATCAATGATTCCAACTCCTGGCTCCACATATCACCACCAGAAATTTGCCTTAGGGAGTTGTCATTTACTTGTCAATTTCACTCTTAGATTCCACATAGTCAATTAACAAAAGTTGGTATTTCAGCTGAGGCTTTGAATATCCACCTATCTTTAAAATACAGTTTAGGTGACTGTTGTTGAAAATGCTCATCTAACTGTTTAAAGAATGTCTCATTTTGTCTAATGCAGCTTTACTGAATGAAGCCAAGTGTCTTTTTTACTATGATGAATTTCTCCCTCTTGGTACTAATAGTAGTCCACTAGTTATAGAAAATGTTTCAAACATAAAAAAATATCAGTATGGTCTCAAGACACATTATTTATATATCTTAGATTAGAATAGAAAATGTGGGGCTTCTTTTCACCATTTTACACACGTATCTGTCATGGAAAATGCCCTACTCATGCCTATATGTTTGTAGAAGTTACCTTCCGACCCACCATTTTTGAATTTCAAGATCCAAACTAATACCACCTGTTTGAATTGAGTTGTTTTCATTCCTTTCCTATGGCCTAAGGAAAACAGATGTTTAAAAGCTGGTTCATTGCTACGCTGTTAATTCTAAGGGGTCAGCCATACTTTCTTAAATTCAGAGGTAAAATTGTGAGTAAGCTGCCACTTGAACGTTTTTGCAGTCTTAAGTTTTCCTCTGGCACTTACGTAACAGAAAATTTCAACTCTG
Organism: Odontophorus gujanensis; assembly: GCA_013399175.1. NCBI lineage: Eukaryota > Metazoa > Chordata > Aves > Galliformes > Odontophoridae > Odontophorus > Odontophorus gujanensis. The sequence continues at coordinate 32,648 of VXAB01010177.1, read as the reverse complement.
GAAACAAGTGTAAGTCAACTCTTTTTACTATTTACTTCTATTAACTGTTTACATACAGTTTATCTCTTCACCTTACGGATTTGTGATCTCGCCAGGGTCGTTTTTCTCACATATATTTCTCCACTTTAACATTATGATATGTGAATGCTGCTACCCTGCACTTACTACTGGTATTAAAATGAGAAAATAAATGTCAGAACTGAACGAGGCTTGACTGTCAAATATGAGCTTCTGTAGCATTCATGGCTAATGGTCTAATCATTGGTGCAAAACGTTGAAATAATTTGCTTTCCCTGCTTGTTTTTACTGGCCAGGATGCATAGGGGAGCTGTGTGCTCAGTCATAATCATGCTCCACAAAGGCTGGAAATGTTCCCTTTGCTCTTCCAATCATTAGGCCAGCCGAAGTGAAGACAAGCCCATTGACAAGTGAGAACAGCAATAATTTATTTTCTATTGATGGGTTGTGACAAATCGTGTTTGGAGCAGTGGCTGCATACTGTGGGGCTACATGAAGAAAGACTGCAATGAAGGGCCTAGATGAAGATCTTCACAGCTCATTTAGCCCAAATGTAGCCACCTGGGTGGTGAATCGGTTCAACGTACCAGCACAGGCACTCCCGCACAAAATGAGATCACTTACAGGCAAACGATATAGGGGTTCCTTTGAGACATTAATCAAGGGGGTTGAGCTGTCAAAACATGGATTTCAAAATTAAGCAACACAAGAAGGATTAAAATGCAGCAACATCAGAGATTTAAGTATATAATTTCCATCATGTAATTCCAGGTATGGAAAGGAGCTCGGAAGAAGAATGATGAACTTTAAATGGGTTAAGTGAAATATTAAGGGTGCTTTCAGCAGGGAAGATTTTTACAGATGTTAATTAGCAGAAGCTGCATGAGAATTTATTTAAGCTTGGGCACACCCCCTTCAACTTTGAGCTGACAGGTCAAATTAATTTATGTGCTTCCTACCAGTGCATAACACAGTTCATATCTTATTTAAATTTACTTTTTTCCAAGACCCACTGATGTGCTTAGCATCTGACATCTCATGCTGTTTCAAAATACAGACGGATATTTTATTTTGCAGAATATGAAAAGCCTGCTGCATTTATATTATCAACTCTATTTATATTTTATTTCTATAGGAATTAAAAAAAAAAAACAAAAAAAAGAAGGAATATTGAGATCTGACTCTAAGGGTTTTGCATACATATTTTCTTTTTTCTTTTTCTTTTTTTTCTTTTTTGTATGTAATTTTTGTTTCTTAAGAGATTCTGCTGTCTGTATTTAAAGTCAGATATCCTCTCATGCAGTGACCTGTGAATCCTCTCAATGGAAGCACCCTGACCTGAGCAGCTTAGACCTGCTTCAGGTGTTGTGGGGGGCTGCAATTTCTTCTCATATTGTCCAACACCCTGGAGGGAGGAAAGGGAGAAGAAACCAGAGGGGCAAAGTTCCTTTTATCTTCAGAAAAACCTGTGAAGCAGGCATCACTTCTGTCTGGCATGTACTGGAACAAAATCTGCTGCAGGAGGCGTCTCTTTTGCCTCCTGTGTCTCCTCCCTTGGACCTAAGAAGTCCCTGTTAACTTGGACTAATGGAGAATCTGGATTTTGTATGTGAGGAGTAAATGGTCAGTACCTCTATAATGTGTCTGAAACTGGCAAATGAGTAGGAGTTGTTTCATTGTTAACACAAATATTGTACTGCTTGTACCATGTCACCTGCTTGATGATGGCAATCAAAGGAGGTGTCCATCATTCCGAATCCCTAATCATTTGCCTTGCACATCTTCTTTCTGGGGGCACATAGCCCACAGGGGACAACAACCTGTGTCCATGGCTGTTCCTACTTATTGCTCACAGAGGCGTAGGCACTGAAAATTCAATGTTAAAGCTGTGCTAAGCACAGAAAAAACAATGTGTGTTCATACAAGTAAAGACTGGATAAGTAAGTGGCAGAGCTAAGATTTTCATGTGTCATACTTATAAAAAAAGTGTAATAAAACTATCTGATAAAACCATACATCTCTATTCACTAAGATATTAGTTATTACTATATTAAACATTATATAATGTATATTTATTGGTTATTAAGATATTAAAGGGGTCTATGATTCTTACATCTAATCAGATGGTTTAAACGATCTCAAATTTTAATCAGCAAATGCGTATTTGCCAATCTAGATGTCTATTTATTGTATTTATTGCATCCTAAATTATTGCTTTTTTAAAAGACAATTCAAAATAAATGAGACAGAACTAGAATTATTACATCTTTTCAGTCATCTTGAAGCTCCTGTTTGTATACTGCATCAGGAGGTGTATAAAAAAATTCAAGTGAGATTACTACTGAAACGTTAACAATACAGAGGCCAATATAGAGCATCTAAATGTGCCTGGTAATCTGTGGGAAGGGTTTTTTTTTTCATTGTGTCTCCTAAGCTGTCAAGTTTACTTTAAATGGTCATCTCATCTTTTCCCTCAAGGTAATTGTATCACATTGTGCTTCTCAGACTCATACTGATAAGACAATGTTTAAAGGTTAAAAATATAGCATTATCTTTCACTATACAGATGTACCAGACCATAAAATAAATGTGAGGTTTTTATACTATTTAATACTATTTTTTTTTATTTTTTTTTGCAGATTTGCTTGCTGTTTTTGTTTTGGATTTGTGCAGCTAACATAGAGTAGTGTGAAAGTGGCGTGCCCTGATTACAACTTGAGCTCTATGCTACCTGCATGTTGCATTCATATTGGAAATCTAGTAATTAATTTTTCTAAACAATTCATTATCCTAGGCACTTGAAGATTTTATTTTTTATTTGGTATTATTTTTTCCTCCACGGTAGCATGACAGGATAACTGTCTTGCATAAAAACCAAGATCATCACTCTTTTTCACTGCCTATCAACCAGTTTGTGCTTAACCAAGCACTTATTTATTAGTTCTTAATGGTAAGGTCTATGAGGTTACTACACCTGAGAGAAAAATCTGTAAGACAGGCTTTCTAATTAATCACTGGGAGGGTTCAAGAAGGTCTTGTTATTTCTATGTACAGTAGAATTTATGTAGTCTATTACATGTGTTGATTGTTAAAACTGCAGCTCATTTTCCTTTCCTCAGATCTGTAGCTCTCTTTGGCAAAACTGTACCTTTCCTAACATTCTGTTTTGAAATGATGCATATAAGGTGCACATACAGTCAGATGTAACTTCTTGTCTGTTTGCCCCTTCAGCATTGAAACAATAAGAAACCATAAAGGAAAGGAAAAGGGAAACACGGAATGCAAAGGGTGGCAGTTTTAAGTATGGACAGACAGATGGGGAAAAAAAATGACAAAGCAGACAGCCCCCATGAAAAATAAAATCACTCACTTTACAAGCAGTGGAAAATGAAAAAATAATTCAAGATTACAGTTGCCCTGTATTTCAGCTAGGTTGTTTACTTTTAAATGACTGCTGAACATGACTGTTTAATGAGATGCAATAGACTGTGTCCTTTTCATTTGGGATGGACAGAGCTCTTGCTGCTAGAATATGAACATTCAAGAGTGAGGAAAGCTATAGAAAACTTTTAAGTTCTCATAATTCTCACATACTGAGAGTCCTTACTAAAAACAGTCCTTTTGAAATTGGGAAGGAAACTTGAAATTGAATCTGTGCCTCAGCATCTTCTCCACAGCAGAAGTACTGTCAAGTGCTGGAGGAGGTTTGTTTGTCTCCATGACCAGGAGGAACAGGATAAACAGCTCTTTGGTCACTATTATCATAACAGAGTAAAACTACCCAGACCAATCCTTATGATGGCAAGAGAAGCTGTGGATGCTCCACACTACATTCACAGTTCAGTGCATTTCCTTTCTCCACCTGCAGGTCTTCTTCCTTCTTTTGTGATAGGATGTTATTCTTCTTTTGCCATCTAATCTACATCTTTTCTTTCTATGCATCTACGATTTTTGAATTTCAGCCTCTTGAAGAGGCTCTTCTTCATGCAAAACTATGTCCTCCTTTCACTTCAGAAAGGTGACTTTTCCACAGGGAGAAGCAGCAAGGAAGCTCCTCCTTGCTTACTCTTTCTTTGTTGAGACTTTCCATATCATCAAATTGTGGTAGGAAGCCTTAGTATTTGCCACTTAGGGCATCCACATTGAATTTAGGCATTCTTCAGCCAAGCCACATATTGAACCTCTTTTAAATACTTACAGAAATAGCCAAAGTTTTCCACCTCAATTCTACTCAGAAGAATATCCCACGGCTGGTTACCTGCTTTCAGTAATTATAACTTCTGATAATAAATCATAATATGTAATTCAACAAAGTTTGCAAATAGAGATAGGTGCATATATTACTGAAAGCAAACTGCCCAAAGACATCATGGTTTTCATCCTTAGAAGACTTCAAAACTTGGCTAGATGTGGTCCCAAGCAACCTAATCTAGTTTAACCTCTTTGAGGTTTGGGTGGGGGTTTGTAACACTTCCAACGTTGGTTGCAGTTCTGTGTTTCTTAAATATTTTACAGTAGACTACTTTGCATTTAGGGATTTCCAAACAAAAACTTTGGCTCAGAAAGATAATACTTTTTTTTACAGGTGTGTTAATAATGGATAAGCAAATAGTTGTTTCCTACTAAAGATAATTATGCAAACACCTATACCTAATATATGCAGGTTTGTGTACAGAAAGATGTTTTAATTGAACACAAATCCATAAGAGTGGCTAATTTATCATGATGTACAATTTAGTACTTAGAAGAACATGGAAAAGTTTAGACTTTTTGTGATTTCAGATGAAGAATTTTTCATCTCCACAGGATAGTAATATAGTCCTGTATCCTAAACACACAATCTAAACAGGACACATTTACAAGCTCCTTATATACTGTAAAATTAATACTATTATATCCACCTGAACCACAGTTTTCATCTTTGTCATTTTGCAGGTGATGGACGTTGTCAGAAAAACATCCTTAAAAGCATTCATTCTCAGAGGATTTTATTTTATTCAGAAAATAGGTGCAGTATGGTCACACAGAGGGTCTTATTTTAAGTATCTTTTATATGTCACCACAGTTTCATATTCCTGAATTACTGGTTCAGTAATACTTTCTGCTTAAAAGTTTTTGAAAGTTAGCTGGAAAGAGTAGCATGACTAATACACAAAGTGTGCTTGCTCAGTAGGTCATTTTAATGCTCTGATATTGTTAAGAAAGTGTTAATTGTCACTGAGACACTGAAAAAGCAAAAATAATAGAAATATGTTCCCTCAGAACACATTTTGTAACGGTACATTAGCTTGAAATAGGATGAATTACAGGATGTTACAGGTAGTATTTGTAACAGGGATGTACTCTTCATATTTACACTTCTACAGGTAAGATCCAGGATTGAAAGGAGTGATGCTATGGGTAATATGGAAAAAAAAAAAAATTAATGCTGCTGATAAAAAACAGAAAAGTCATTCAAGGTTAAAAGTGGGAACTGTTGTAAATCCTCAAAGACACAGTCTGAAGAAGGGTATGCAGGGATAGTTTCTGCATGAGTACTGATAAGCCATCCCATTGCACTGCCAAGAGACCAGTTCCCCAGTGCCTTAGTTGGCCAACAGACACTGAACTCACAGGCTAAGAGCATATATGAGTGGAACCCTTGTTTTTCCCTTCTAATACCATCACTTAAATGATGTATAAGGTAATGTTAACCATAAGAGAGCCATTTGCATCAGTTGTTATACTGGAAAGCTACACTTGCCAGAAGGAAAAAAATATATACATATAGGAATTGTATTCTAGGTTAATATTTGGTACATTAACTTTCTTTAAGACTGATTATTCTGGGACAAGTTTGGGCTGGAGATGGATATAGTACAGTAAGCTTCAATTTTACCAAAATGGCAACTGCTGTGGCCCCATTAATAAGCTTTAATACTTAATTGAATTTTTTCACCAGAACTTTTTTGTTTGATTTAAAGTACCACGTAGATTTGTTATAGAAACTTCATTTAAATATGGATTTAATTAGAAATGTTTTATAATTTTAATGAGTCCTAAAAGTCTTTTGATGAGCAGTCAGTGTAATTATGGTATTTAAAATGATTGGATAAATGCATACTTTATAATTTACCTTCCTTGCAACTGTGTTTTCATGCTGGTTATTTTTAACATGAAGAATTGTTTCATTTTGTGTCAGTTTATCCTCCTCTTCTTTCCACAAAATGTTTTATCTCTGAGATAAAATTAAATATGCGTTATACTAGTAGCATTGGAAAATATTGTAATAGCACAGCTAAAAATCAATCTAAGAGGAAAAAAATTATTTTCGTTTTGCTGGAGAAGTGATTAAATTGATAATTTGTTATCCAGAAGTAAATTACAGACTAGCTTTGTCCTGTTTGTGTTGTTTCTTTGGAGTGTGAGGAAATTACCTGCAAAATTGCTGCAGAAGTCTTGTTGCACTGGGTATCATGCTATCAGCAATCTGCTCCACTGCCACGACATAAAGAAAGCAAGAGGCTCAGCAAACGCAGCAAATTAAGAATGAGCAGTTAAAAAGAATGTTTTTTGTGAAGGACTTTTAAATGCACTGCATACTTTGTCACACCTCCTACCAGAAGACCACCAATGTCAGGTGCTGGCTTACAATGTGTAATGTTGTTCAGTCTTGTTACATTGCTTTGTGTGTGTGTGTGTGGTTGGATATGCTTTAATTAATAGACTCACAGTAAGTTGAGTCTTTAATGCAGAACAGATAGGTAATATTAGAGTGATGACTCTAAAGAAAAAAGAGAACAAGAATTTTTCACCTTGCTTCTCAGTGCTGCAATACCAGCCAATAAATCAGTCAAATCTTTTCTGATTGATTGAACACTGCAAGAGGGCTGCATTCCCCTCTGCATAATCCCCATGAGAAACAGATCTTTATATTTACTCACTGAAGGAGTACTGTAGGGAAAAACATGTATAATGGGACAAGCATCAACAATCATTCCCTGATTTGGCCTCCTTGTAGATCTCTGATCTTGAAGAAGCCATGTCTGCTCAGCACAAAGCTTTACTGTCTCACTCAGAAATGACTAAAAGAAGGGCAAATGTGTGATGATACCAGCTTGAAATATTCGCCCACATCCACCAAACTGGGTGTATAATTCTTAAGTTTTATGTAGAACTGTGTGTGGGTTTCCATGCTGCAACATTAGCAAACAGTGAATACAAACTCCTCCTTCACAACAGTTCAGCTTCCATAATGCTTGGTTCTCCTAATAAATCATGTGGATTTTAGGGTGTACAGCTTTACAGTGAAAAGCAAATCCAAGGAAGAGTATACTACAAAAATACCCCTGTTCTTATCATTCAGCTTTTGTAAGGGAGAGGTCAGAGTCCTTTTGACAAGAGAGTATTTTTGTGTTTTGTTTGTTTGTTTGCTTGTTTTGTTTTGCAGTACTGCAGCTGATGCTCTAGTTTATGTGCATCTGAGAGGCAGAATAGTATCACAAAATCATAGTCAAAGAATGGTGTGGGTTGGAAGGGACCTTAAAGCCCACGCAGTTCCAACCTCCTGCTGTGGGCAGGGCTGCCACTCACCAGACCAGGCTACCCAGGGTTGTTAAAAGTTTAGTAGTCAGTGAGGTAAAAGAGTAGGCTGGTGTTTATCTAACCGAGATTTGAATGAGCATAAAATAATGAGCCAACTCTGCAGCTGTTTTGTGCTTGACCTGTGAAAGTTTCCAGTGCTCACAACAATTTTTATGTAGGCTGCAAGCACTTCCTCTCTGCCTCTGAAGTGACTTAGCCATGATTTACAATGTCTTAGCCGTGACTTTAATGTGTTGCAAGTGGACAGATAACAGCATGCTTTTAACCTGGTGCCCACTTCTATCTTCAGAGCACTGTTCCTGCTATATCTGTGGATGCTTCAGACACTTCTGAAACACAGAAATTGCTGCTAGGATAAAATAAAAATTCCAAGTGCCAGCTGCATCAGTCACTATGTTTTACGATCCTAAGGCTCCTTGTAATTTCTAAATCCATCATTCTTATTAAAAATGCTAAATAATTAAAACTATTTCAATACATTTCCAACGATGTATTCTTTCAATATTTTACCCTAGAATAAAGTTCACATGATGCCCCACAGATATGCAGTAAGAATGCTGTCTGCCTTAAGCAGAAATATAGAGAGAATTAGAATTTCAAAAAGGAAACATTGCACTGACTTTGGCTTCCTGGTCTCATTTATTGTAATATCCATCATTTCTTTATTGCTTTGGCAGCTCTTTGTGCAGGAATTGTTCTTTTTCTGAAAGCACTGAACTTTGTGCTGATTTCTGATTTTTAGAAATAAAAAGTGCATTACAAGGAGCTCAAATATGGTAATGAATTATTATGTTTTTTAACTCTTTGCTACCTCTGATCCATCCTAATCAGGGTAGATCAAATGCGAGTGCTTAGTGTCATATTCTGTGAAACACGTGAGCAGCTGCAGAAAAGTTAATAAGCTAGGATTCCTGTTTCAAATGCTGAACGTGGCATTATTATGTAGGCTTTTTGCCAGGTGCTGTTGGCTCCACCTACTTCTGCCTGTTGGAGGTCTTCCAGACCTTCGTATATAGAAGCGTGATATTTGGATCATATATAGATTTTATTGGCTGTGATTCCGTATACTTGGTAAATAAAGAAGGAATGGAAGTGATATTTAAGTCAGAGATTTCGAAAGTTCCCATCCTGCATCAAGATGAAATGCAAACGTTTCAGAGTTCATCTTCATACATGAGGAGCCTGGCAGCTGGGGCTGCCAGCGCGTCGGGGACCCTTCCTTGCATGTGTCATGCATGTGATCACAACTGGAGAGGTGCAGACTGTCCCACAGTGGTGGTTTCTTTCTCTTATCCTAAGGAATTAATGGCATCCTCATTGAATCATGGTACTACAACCTCACAGCCCCACACATCTTTTCTTCTTCGCCATGACTTGGATGAGGAAGCAATGTAAGGATGCAAGCTCTGTTTAACTTTGCTGTGGGTGGCAATGGCCAAACCAGCACAGTCTCAAAAGGAGGAGAGATATTTCTACATTTCTAGTTTTGAAATGCTTTTTCCTCTTAAAAGATGGTATACGCCCTTAAAGAAGTATTTTCACCAGCAAGGAACAAGAGCCTGGATGCTGCACTCATTACAATCTGCACCACTGTTGCTGTTGCCACTGTTGAAATGCACCACCCACCACCTCACTGTGCTCACTCCTACAGTTTGGCCTCCATAAATTTTCTGCAAGCATCAGTGAATGTCAGTGGGTGCCATTTTTTCCTGCACTGAGGAATTCAGTGACACACCTTCGCTTCATCTGCACTTCCATGTCAGACGTCATTTCTGTCTGACTGCTGGTTGCATTAATAAAACCAATACTGTAGTTTAAATTATTCTACTGGAAGAATTACATAACTAGAGCCTCATAGTCTTTAAAATGTTATTTGTACAGTGGAATTTGACTTGCCAAAGAAGAAATATAATAACCAAAAATGTGAAGTATATTAAGGCATTTCAGCATGTGGCATTTCTGTTAAATCATCCCTCCTTTCAGCTGCTGAAGCAAACACTTCAGTGTATGGAAATATGGGAGAAACTATTTACAGTACTGTCCTTAAGACTGGTTTTATATAGGAGAGTTTGGTGTGCTGCTCTGTAGTCACTGGTCTTTGTAATGGTGCAAATCCAAGTGGAACTTCCCTTTATTTATTCATCTTTTTCCACTCAACAACAGTTTAAGTGCAACCTGAGCTAAGTGGAGAACAAAGAGACAACACAGTTCCTTGCAAATTTGTTTTCAGAAAAGCTACAGGAGAGTTTCTTCTGGTTTCCTCCCTTACCTGGGTTGCCTGGTGTTGGTCTTCCTGAGTGATTTCCAGAACTTTCAGTCCTCTTTTCACTCACCTTTCTTTTAGCATTCGTGGCAATGCTTTCCAGATACAGTTTACCCATCACTGAACGTAAACATTACTTACACTGGTGCAGGTAGTGTTAATCTTGCGTGGAGATGATGCTTGGAGCAAAGTGGGGAAAACAGCAAGATTTTCAGTTGCAAGCAGAAACGAGGTCTTTATTTATTTCCTTATTTAGTACAAACCCTTCTAGAAAGAGGTGTTGACCTGCTGACAGTGAAGCATAACGTGGACAGAGAACATGTTTATCTATCTTAATCTCCTTCTCTGTATTTGTTTATTCACCTGCTTGTTAGTCTGAAATTGATTTGTCAGGTTATGTAGATGTTTAAATGCAGATTATGTTTACTTCCTTGAGATTGTATCCCTGCACGTATTGCTTGCTGCTCTTTCAGTTCATCCCCAGCAGTTCTCATGGAGCATGAGACAGCGCTGCACAACCCATCACAAAGTTTTGAAAATAAATAAGAAGCAGCTGTAGGCTTAAGGGCATGCTGAATTCAGTTTTTCTGTGGGTAACAATGGAAACTTGCTAATTTACTCTGGCCTTTTCACCCTCTATTCTGTTTTATTTTTGGCATATCTCAATCTCTACCATTAAAGAATTCATCCTGACTCAGTTTTTGGCATTAATGATCATGTCACGTTGTGCACAGCTTCCATACTGTTGCCTTGTAAAAAGTACTTCAGACTGACACCTCACCTTCCAAACAGTTCAGCTTAAACAGGTGGACAGGACTACTTAACAGCACATCATCTTTCCCAAAAATTACCCACCAGGACTGAAGTAGGTGCATTCTGGTGGTCACCAGATTGTATTGGTGCAGATTCAGGTGCTCTTTTAGTACCAGTGAAAGAAAGTGATCTTCACTTGTATGCGGTACTGGGATTGTATTTCCTGTAAAATACTTTTTTTCTTTGTATACCATCTTGTGATATTCTTTATTGGATTTTTGTCAGCATTTTCCATAAGGTGCTCTATAATTTTAAGATAGCATATAAATGTACTAGATCCAAAGATAATTCAAATTGCTAGCTGAAGATTTAGAATGTGTAAAAGTGCCAAAATTAAGGCCATCTGAGCACGTAAGTCTGCCATCCTGACTGCAGGTATGGCTTTCTGATCTCAGGCCAGTATCATGCAAACATAGCTGCGTTGTTTCCAGAACTGTGAGGAGCTCATTCCATGCTGTCTCTGGCATTTATCTACAACACTCTGTCATGCCACGCAGAAATATTCTACGATACCATCTTTAGTTACATGAGAGCATCACAGTCAGAGTGCAATGCAGCTGCAGCATGCATGAGGAGGGACAACTATGCCATATGGGACGGCACTAATGATGGGTCTAATGTTTCCTTTGGTAGGGCTGCCTGCTAGGATTTCTACAGGTGTGAAGGAGACATGGTGTTTGTGTGCCATCTGGGGTAGTTCCACATGGTATGAAGAAATACGATGAAAGGAGGAGAGACTGAGAGAGCTGGGACTGCTCAGCATGGAGGAGGCTCAGATGTGTGAGTGGGTACACCTCCTCCATGAGGGGAGCTCATGGCAGCCCCTTCTCAGCAGTGCACAGTAGCAGAACTAAGGGCAGTGGGCATAATGTTGCAGGAAATTCTGGGTAAAGATAGAAAAAACTCTTTTTTCCCTCTAAATGCAGTAAAAGCTGTCAAATGATCAAATACAATTTTTCAGCAGATGTAACTTGTGTTTGCATTTACAGAATGGAGTTATGCCATAGTAACCACGTTTGAAAGCTTAATTCTTTATTTACTTAGGGGTTTCAACATTCATTACAGAAAGCCTTTGTAAACTGAAATAAAAAGGGAGACTTGAGGAGAGGGAACAAGTAGTGCGTGATCTGAAGTGCTGGATATTTTTAGCAGATGCATTTTTGGCTATCGAGCTCTACCATGTAACCATATGCAGGTAAAAATTGTATTTACTTAATGGAAACGTTGCCAACACTTTGATCATAAGATATTTCTGTTTTGAGAACGTGCATCTCTTCAGTTTTTCAAAAAAGGGATTAACAAGTTATGTAAAATTATAGAAAATGCAAAATCATTTAAAAAGTCACTTTCAGGAGCATAGCTTATATGTAGTGTTGTTGGTCCCATCACTTCCATAAAATCTTCCATCTTGAATCGTGCATCATTAGCCTGCTGTGATCAAGCATCATACTCACATGAGTGTATGTATGTATGTGCACACGTATTTGATATACTGTGTGCCTTTGCACAATCAAGGATACAGATGTTCTTCTTTAGTCCAGAGACTCGTAAGCTACTTCATGCATGCAATAGAATTTCTTAGGACAGTCTGAATAAGAAATAAAGGAATGAGGATAAGATATGACCTGCAGGCAATAAGCATTTGTGGTCTTAGCACCATTATTTCTATGAATATCACTATTGGAATTTATCCTTTGTGAATAAACTTTAAATCTTAAGCGACTCTAAGCAGTTGGAATAAAAGACAAAATCTGAGTAAGGCACAGATCTAACAAACTGAAGCTATATAAATGGTTGTCAGAAGGGGATTTACTTGTTAATTTGTTTAGCAACAACAAATCATAGTTTTGTTTTGAACAGTTTTCACATACTTAGTTACTGGAAAAGCTGAAAACATCACAAAATATCTGCAAAAAACTTTGTGAAACCAAAGATACATACCAAACTGAGATACAACTTTGAATTAATACCTGCATAATTTACCTACAGAACCCTGAAACCAAATGTATTCATGTTGGATTTACACTTTAATTAAATTGCTCTTAATTAAAATACTTAATCAAGAATAGGCCAACTAAAATCTGTCCTGTTCTTCAAAACCTTTCAGCCAAAGGTTGAACACGAATAATTTATTATTGAAAGAGAGAGAGAGACAAGCAAATTCCCTACACCTGCCAAGATGAGGGACATTCTAGCATTCACTTTATCTCTAAACAGCATTACAGTTCTAGGATCCTGCTGATGTATGTACATTTCTATAGGTCTTCTCTTCTCCATGCTATTATAGGATTGAACTCACCCCCAAATGCACTTAAAGGCAATAGTGAGCCCCTATTTAAGAACGCACATATTCCATGGCTGACAGTGAAGTGATGGAAAGTCAGCTGGCCAACATCCAGGACAAAGCAAGCCTTATGGGAACTGAGATGCCCTGGCCCAAGATGAATACTAGTGGACTGATGCAGTGCAGAAGAGAACTATTGGAAGTGGGTGATTTATCTCTTCCTCGTCCCTTTCTTATTTTAGGTATGATAGGTAGTGTAAGTACTGTTAGGTATTATAGCTACTATATTTTCTACTGTGTTACAAATGTGAAATAAAAAGGCTAAATTAAAAAAAGACCTAAGAGAAAGCTGCATACTACTCCAGTGCCGTTCCCTCTCTCTGTGACTTGTGGCTTGGTGTCTGAGGCTTGAGCTGCCATCCTTCAAAGCTGTGGGATAGCAAGCTGCAGTAACAGGGAGGCTGGCTAAACACTGCCTCTCCTTTCTAATTGCAGCAGGAAAGCTTCTCGTAGAATTTTTGCTGTGTGCCTTCTGCTGCCCTTGACAACATTCGTATCTGTGTTCTTGCCCTGGATAAGGGTCTTTCATCATTCTATTCTGACACTTGTGAAGTTTCTATTTCAGCTGAGAACTTCTCAGATATCCTTCTAATGTCTTAACTTCATAGCTGAGACAGGTTAACCTGTGAGTCAGAGCTCTATTCTTTTCTCATGACATACTTTCTAAAACGTTTCCTATGTACTGATTTCTTCAGTACATCCTTACACTGTTTCTTCTTTTGGGTTGATCTTTGGAAATGGGAGCATAACTCTGTTGATCCTTCATAGCTGTCTTCCTTTCTTCTGNATTGATTGAAAAAAATCTGGGAGGACCTTTTTTGTGTGTGTAACTGTAAGAAAAAGAATTTAGCAAAGTTGAACTGAAATTTTCAGTTGTGATTTATTTCTGAATATGGTGAAGGACACTTCTTTTCACATACATTTTCATGAGAGCAATAAAAGTTTTCTCTACAGGTGAGTATTGCTTAATTCACGTTAACAAAGTGTGTGACTTAGTTTGGGCTAGGCAGACACAGACCTTGTCTCAGTTGGTGTGATTCCATTGTGAATATCACTATTAAAATATTAACAAGCATTGCTGCTCTGGTTCTTGTTCACTAGTACAGAAGCTGTACATCTGATGGTTCTCCTTCCACCTCTAATTTTTATGTCCTTCAGAGGAGCATACGTTTATTAGGGGTTCAATTACTGCACAAATGACTGTAGCAAAGTAGACTCCCTTTGAACTGTTAAAATTTAAGGAGTTAAGAAGTTAGTTGCAGACTTAAAATTGAAAACAACTTTATAACCAAATGCAACTTGATTGAACTACCATCAGAAAAATAAAATACTGCCCAGCACAGAAGCTAAGAAGATTTCTTGGCACTTGAGATTTTAGACAAATATTGGATTTAGATGGTTTCCTCGTAGAGACATAGAAAGCATTTTATGGGCTATGATTTCTGATGCTATAAAATGTATATTTTCAACTGAAATAGGAAGTGAAAGCTACAGACAGAGGTGTATATTTTCTCATACTTAAAAGTGGCCAACAAGATACCAGCTGCTAAGCTTTCTCATCTCACAGTGAAATGCAACATGACAGACATGGATAAAACAATTCTCCACTGCCTGCAGGACCTCACTGCACAACTGTCTTTCACAGACTCCAGGAAGCAGAAATATATCTCATTAAAGTGCTCCATAAGCTGATGGCAAGACATAATATTTTCTTTAAGAGCATTATTTCTTTACCCCTTGAAGTTTAGTGTAGGTAACACCAGTGATTTTATTGACAGAATGTCAATACTTACTTGAAGGTAAAGGTTTTTTGTTGTTTTTGGTTTTCAATTAAAACAAACATTTACATGTAAGCTTAAATTCGAATTTAGATCGAAATACATTTTGATTTCAATATCAGAAATCTCAAGAACTATCCAAGACTGTCAGACTCCATGCTTTTTTTCCATCTCAGGTGTAAATGTGTGGGCATCATCCAGTACATGGAGATAGACAGTGTCTGTTTCAACTAAGGTGTTGGAAATCTTACCAAAATCCATACAGCTCCTGCACAGATCTGAGAACGGGATCTGAAACAGAGAGTTACAATTAGTGTCAGGGCTGCAAACTGCAAGAACTGTCTCTGCTTCATGCCTGCTTTGCCACTTACCTCCTTCCTTGTGAATGGCCAGCAAGAAAACGGTCATCTCATCTTCATCAAGCAGTCAATAATGTTATTATATTATGCAAAGACCAGGGGCAAAGATGAAGACCTCTTTTGGAGAAAGTACAATTAATCACTTCACTTCTGCTCAAGTTTAAGAGGTTGTGGGAAATGCCTACACATAAAAAATATCCTGTAAGTGGAGTGGGACACCAGGGCCAGCTGAGCTGGGAGGGCTGCACAGCTGCAGGGACTGAGCCACAGCTGGCAGTGTGCAAGCAATGCGTCCCCTGCAGGAAAGCTGCACCTATGAAACAATGGGATGAATTTTTGTTTCCGTTTCACAAAATTGTATTGATTAGTTGTTTATGCACAAATTATGGCCTTCTTCTCCCTCATTCAGATTATAGCGTTATTTATAAATAAATCCATTCAGATGGGAGTTGGGAAATTACAGCAAAACAGCTTACTGAGGAAAACGAGTATGTGGAAAATATTTTCATGTACATTAGAGGAAAACACATTAAAACACATAAATGCAAAAAGGAACGTGAGATAAGCTTAAGCACCTCTTTTGTGTTATTTTTTTTTCCCACTATTTACTCATTTTATTCTTCTTAAATGCTCAGCAAAGAAAGACCTTTTTTTCCTTGTGCTTACTGCTTTTATCAGAATTCCTCTCGACAATGGTCTGTAAAGCTCTCCAGTAATTCCCCAAAATAAAAATATATAAACTTAAGAGCTCACAGTGTTTTAAATCTTAATATTTACCCATGACAGCATACCTGAATGGCATTGTCTGTGTCTGATCGAGATTGGACATGCATGTCACCATCATCAAATGTGCTGCTTTTTTTTTATACATAGCAATTATTAAACATTGCTATTATTATTCATTAGGAAGTGCACATTCTCAGCTCTCAGATGTACAGCAGTACAGTTAATGTTTCATCACTTACCAACTTCTCTACAGTAAGATCCTGCTTTCCCATAGGGAATAGCAGTGGTGTCAGTATGGCAAACATCCATTTTATTTCCAGTGGCTCCATTTTCTGTTGTATTTTTTCTTTCCTTCCATGAAGTTATGCATGATGTAAGCCTTAGCAAGTCCTTGTCAAAACCTGTAATTATTAAGAAAAGCAACAGATGTCAAAATAATACCTAAGCACCGTTATGAATACATAAAATGCCACTACAAAATATTTATATTAAGCTGACCCTTTCTGTAAACTGTTCACTTTTCACACATTGTTTCATATAAGCTTTGAAAAGGGCACAGTTTGTCGCTTGAATAAAACCATTCAGGAGTTTTTTCGAGTTCAAAATACATCTGAATTGAATAGCATTCTTACATTTCATTTTAATTCTACTAACATTTAGTCTTTTTCTCTTTTTTTCTTGTTTTGCATATTTTTCTCTTTAGCTTGCTCTTAATAATGAACTAAGTGATAAACACTTAGTACCTAATCAAAGAGTATCTAAGGTAAACTTCTCAATGAGAAGGAAACTTCTCAAGGAAATGTCTGAAAAATACCACACTGCAGCATGTGCAGTCAGTATTGCTTCTGGTAATCTGTAATGGGATATGACCAACCCTTTAGTCTGCAACAAGAAGCTTACTGTATGATGTAGTCATTACTGTGGTTTTTAAATACTGCCTCCATGAGATTCTAAGTACAATTTACAAAATATTTGCAATATCAAAACAGAATACTGATGCCATTAAGGTATCACAATGTATTAAATACAGCCCTGCTAAATATCCTGCGTGGTGTTTGAAAGATGCATTGAAAAACATTTTCATAACTCATTACAGTGGAGAAACAAACATATAGTGGAACATGGTCCTGAATACCTGTTTATATAAATGGATGTGTTGATGCAAGGATAGCCCATTTATAGCCTGTGAAGGAAACCTAAGCTCTAGCACTTGAACCTTCCTAGGGCACTGGATTTTTCTCCCCTCGCACTTAGTTAGCTTAAACATGCACAAGTCAAGGCTTCTTCCTCTCTTGCTTCATTTATGAGGCGAAGCAGATGCTCTCCCACTGCTAGTTATCCTCTTTGACCTCATGATCTGAGGTCTAGGAGATCAGCTGAAAGCTTCAGTGATTCACAGTATTTATTTGTGCTGAAGTGTTTTGCTGCATCTGTCTGAATAATATACTACTTGTTTTGTTTTTTTTTCCCCATGATTACCCGCATGCAGTATAGAGAGGATCAGCATTTCAGAGAAAAGTTTTAGATAGTTTAGTTCAGGCACATACAGCGTTTCACCTGCATTATTTGGTGCTTTGGCATATTCTCAAAAATACTTCAAATGTGTAATTCTGTGAGTACACTACAGGCATTGACCTGAAAACTAACAACTCTGCTCTAACATTTACAAAAAAGAAGGTATTTTATTCTAAATAATTGCTTACTTCTGAATANACAGTTCTGTGATGCTGTGATATGCCAGCTCTGAAATTTGAATTTTTCTCTAAGAGACTAATAATTTTCTCTAAGTGACTAATAATTTCAAAGAACAGAGGTTGGCTGTTTGACTGATAAGGTTTGTATTTCCAAAGTAATGCATGACAGTACTTTCATTCACATTCACATTTACATTCCTTGAACTGCTTTGTGGTACTGGTGCCAACTGCTATTGCAAAAACAATAGTCACACATTTTAGTTATTCCAATAAAAACAGGTTTCATTCAGGACAAATTTTCAAAGAGAAAATATTGACTCGTTCTCTGTTTGGACACAGATGCCTGATTTTCTATCCCACTGACAACAGCAAAGCTAAGTCATGATCCTCTTGCCTACTCCCCCGTAGTGCCTTAAAATCCATCATTCTCCCTAGACTTTAAAAAGTGTTAGAGTGGAACAATTTCAAAATTCCATGAGAGACCAGGTGTTTGTCAAGCTTATTTCACAGATCTTTAATTCATGGATACCGTTAAGCAAATGCATAGAAGACATTCTTATCCTCATTGGACCTGCTTAAATGCCTTAAAAATAGACTACTTTTTGATAAAACGATAATGTAATGTATTAGTAATAACTTTTTTATATAGTGAACACTAAAGAATGTCCACACTGGATGACATTGAAAATTTTTACCAACACTATAGTTTAAGATTCAATGAAATGTGCTGACAAGTATGAAGTCACTAGCTTTAAAAGGAATCTGCTGATTTATTGCTAAGCTTCCATTAGCAAGGACTGCTAGATTTCTGTGCATTATTCCTCCAGCAATAACTGCTTTGAATGCATTCCATTTAGTGTTTCCAGTTGTCTTTCTTCTCAGCAAACAACTCCTCTATCTAAAAATGAGTATTTAGTATGGTCAACTGATGCACTTCACGGTTTGTTGGCGGGGTGAGGAGGCTGGGGAATGAACTGATGGTAACAAGTTTAGTATGATTTTCTTGTTCTAAAGACTAGTTTAATAATATAGAGTTATTTTTCTTTCAGGTGGGAAATGAAAGAAGGAGCAGATCTTGAAGATGAGGAGAAAGTTATGGTGGAACACTTAAAAAATGTTTATCTGACACAGAGCACTCCTACCTCAGAGGATAAAGAAGAATAATTACCTTGACAGGTTTCGGGTAGCACCTTTTTCTGAATTCAATACGATTAACTTAATGGCTTAGTTATAACTGACAGGAGTAGAAATCTCAAGAATATATATTGAGTAGGAGTTTTAAACTGAAGTATGTTCCCCTGTTATTGTCTAGTCACCCCATCCAAGTGGCAATTGTTAACACATGCATATGGCAAGCAGCAATATATGGAAATGTCAAACGTCACAAAACAAGGAGGGTGTATCTTGATACTGCGGAGGCACAGACCTGAATGATAAACCAAAAACTGCTGTAAAGTTAGAAAACTCACAGTGTTATCTAAAAATAATGCAACTTTGGATATGTCCTAAGCAAATGCTGGTGATATGTTGGCATCTAACATCTGGAGTCAAGTCAGCCTGCCCTGGGCCAGGGCTGGAGCAGAGTTCAAGGACCTCTTCTCTCTCCTGGTGCTTGTGTTCTGCTTATTGCTGGCAGAAAACCACATGAAGTGTGAGAAAGAATGGGCATGGGCCATAGGTCTGCACTCTTTGATGAGATCTTTCTGCATAGATACACCTGGCCATTATTCCCAAGCAAAAATGCACCAGATTGATTGCCTGAGTGTCCAGTTGATTGTGGCTTCAATGACAGCTCACAGTGAAACCTATTGGCAGCACTTAAAGTTTTCAGATTTTTATTTTTTTTTAGAAAATTATTCTCAGGCAGAGAGTAATGAAATATCTTAACAGTGAACTGGGTAAATAATGCAGAATTTAATACATATTTCCGATAAACATAGTAAAAATTTATTTTCAAAGAAGCCCTGATGGATAATCAGATTTTCCAAGGGCTGTTGTGACAGAAAGTTTTATACTGAAATGGTGGTCAGTAATTCCTTAGTTTTATTAAAATAATCTGAGATTTTTCTATTCTTTTCTTGCACAGGAATTCCAAGGTAATGATTTCTTCTCCCTGCTGACAGATGCTGGCAAGATCTTGGGAAGGCTGTAACCTGACCCACAGCTTTTCCTATTCCCAGTGCATCTTCTTGCAGATACTACAATGGACATAAATCAGAGCACTTGAATAGGAAGGGAGAAACTTTATTTTCTTTTTTTCCCTGAGATTTCAGAAGGAGTGTGGGTAATCCTAACATTAATGCTGTCATACGGTCTCATCTGAAATGCAGCTTTTCCTCCTCTTTTTTTCTAATAATGTATATAAAATATTGGACCATTTAAAATGAAAATGGAGACTACTGCATCCCACAAATCTCCAAAGATCTTGC
This sequence comes from Odontophorus gujanensis, assembly GCA_013399175.1. Taxonomy (NCBI): domain Eukaryota; kingdom Metazoa; phylum Chordata; class Aves; order Galliformes; family Odontophoridae; genus Odontophorus; species Odontophorus gujanensis. The sequence continues at coordinate 12,640 of VXAB01010177.1, read as the reverse complement.
TACAGGACTGCCTTGACAAAAGGAATGCATGGCGCTGGTACTTCAAAAATGCTGAAGACTAAAATAGGCTTTTTATCTAGCAGTGATACAGTCATTTCAGAACATAAAGAAGTAATGAAGTGTAAAAACAATTTTTCTTTGCTTTGTATTTCACCTTTGAAGATGAGTTGTGGTTTTAAGGCTTAAAGCTTAGTTACAGGAATTGCCTCCTAAGGCATGTGCAGTATTCTGACACCAGGTATACATGCTCCAAGCCAAGCTAATACGGTTTAAGTACATGGAAGTTGGAGTTAGACTATTTTCTATTTCTGTATCTAAATCTATTGAACGTAATTAACTTTCTACATAGTCATATAAAGTAAATTTCTGTCTACGTGGTGGGACTGACTGAAATAGATTTTATGATAAAGCTCTGCTTCTGGGAAACACTTATTCTGAATAGGATCAACTTTGTAAGTGAAATAAGCTAATCCTTAATAAAAACCCTCACTTACTCTGAGATAGGAATGTCCATATGGGGAGTTATTCCAAGCTGATCATGATGCTGTAAATTCACAACACACCTGGTTCTAGAATAATCTATAAACAGTTCTGTTGAAGAGAATAATCTTTATGCCCTTTTATGCCCCTTCTTCCCTTTTCTTCCAAACTAATTCAGCAGTAACCCAGTGGATAGTAACTACTACAACCTTTTCTTCCTTAGCAGTAGTGTATTTATACTCTTTACCAGAGCAGAACTGGCAAGCTAGAATAACTGGCTGGAATAGAAGCTGAATCATTGCACAATATTTTATTTGGACATTTTCCTTATCCATGTTTATATATACATGTATCTATGACTTTTAGAGTTCTCAATGCAAGGCAGTGTACATTTGAACTTCCCTCAGTGACAAATAGCAGGGTTTGGTTTGTTTGCAACACAGCGATCCTGTTAACTGACTTTCAGGGTATGAGAGAAATACCACCTTGGTAACATCACTTATGCTGGTGATACTTCTGTGACATTTGTACTTCTTCGAAGAAATTACAGTAATAGTTACAGCTGTACAACTAAGATTGCTAAACATACCATTATAATTTATGAGGATGGATTACTTTAAACTTAAACCCTTAACTGAAAAATGGAAGACATTTGGAAGAGTTTATTGTTTTTATGTTGTAAGCTGTGTGTAAGTGGGAGTACTTGTGCAACAAATTGCTGCATTCTCTGGCTTTTTAATGAAATAATAGTTCTATATTATTATCATTATTTTAAAAAAGCTATTCTTATTAAAAAATTGATCTAAGACAACTTCCACTCTGGAGAGTGCTATCATAGTGCTGAAATATTTTGCTTCTGTACTGCTTGTACAGACTCCTTCTCAGTTGCTGATCCAAGAATGTCTCACATTAACATTCAGTCTTAACAAATCAAGGCAATGATGGCAAGATTTGCAGGCTGCAATGGTGGCCCTGTGTTTCATAACCAGTGCAATCTGATAATGTGAAATGTTCCTGAAAAGAGGGTCAAAAATAAGGAAAGAAGACTGTTCTGTACAACAGAAATTTCTGGAAGGGCAAAAGTTGGCCTTGTTGGCTCAGCTGAGCTAGCTTGAAAGGAAATCATCATACCTACACCAGTGAACTGGATCAGATAGCACAACACAGGTAATTAAGCATTACCACGAGCGCTGACACCTAATTCTCATTTAACATTCTCATATGCTGAGCAGTCTTTGTTAACAGTGGCTTAAGTGAGACTGCATTGCAAAGTATGTCTATATAACTGTTTATACAGTATCCAATTCAGGGTGCTCCAAACCTTAACATCCTGCTACTTTGAAAGGTGGTCAACAAGATTAGAAACAGAGCAAAGCTGAAATAGCACTGATAGTAAGCAAATTCTAGGAAGACTGATGACAGGGAGATAATTTTGGAAAATTACAGACATCAGGACATAGTCCTGCCTTCTAATGACTGCTGCCATGACAAACAGTTTCCCATAGATGGTGCTTTATTGTGGCAGCAGGTTTTTTAAAAGACCACAGGCAATAGTTACATGTTCTAGAAAAATGCTCTGATTCATCTCTACATCCTTACAGCAGCCTAAGGTAGGCATGACACCTGGCTTTTAACAATTAGTCTCTTCTTACAGAAATACTCCATTTTCTTCTCAGATAGGAGCTTTAGGCAAAATACTAACAAATCCTGTCTACATGAAGATATCAATTATACACTTACAGAAATCTATTTCATGGAACTCCTTAAAAATATGTCCAACCATTTTTAGTGAAAGACAGTATTCCAACTTCCACAGCATTAGTCAGAAGTCTGAGACCTTAGACCTATTATCTTGTTATGCTTGAAATGAGAGAGTAACTTGAGTAACATGAAGAGTCTTAAGCAAGCTTATGAATCTTGACAAGGTCCTGGCTGTTGGGAGCTATTTCCCTGTTCTAACCATCCATGTGGAAAAAAATAGCATGAGTGGAAGCAGCAGCTCTAAAGCAGGTAACTGTAAGGCCTGGGAAGTAAGCCTGGCTTTTTTCCTCTATCGCTGGACTGTGAAACTTGGGAAACAGACTAAACTGACTGATGTTATAAAACATAAAAGTTTCTGAGCAATCTGGGTACCTGTATGGGTCTTGTAATGCTTTGTAAGAACCATATTCTTCATCACTACCTTTCTCTCCTGCAAAAGCATTTCAGAACAGGCAGCTATGATTACAGCAAGTGAAACAATTCTACAATGCTGACAAAAAACACACAGAAAAGCATGGAAACATGCAAACAATTACCTGTCCTTTTCTGTTTTTTGTTGTTGTTGTTGTTGTTTGTTTGTTTGTTTTCCTGCAAGAGAATTTCTGTAGTAACACTCTCAGGAAGAGGTGCAAATTGCAAAGTATTAATGATATGCAGCAGTCATCTGAATTAAGGTTTTTATTCAGAAAACTATCTCTGGCTGACAGGAAGCCAATTTTCACAAGCTAGCACAAATTTGGTAACTACCAGCTTGCACCCTTTAGATCTATGACAGTTTGAGCTGCTAGTAGGCTGCAGCCATCTCTGAACATCATAGAATCATCTGTATCAGGAAAGACATTCGAGGTCACCAAGTCCAATCATCAACCTTGCATTCAGAGTCCCAACACTAAAACCCTTTATGGCACATCCACACATCTCTTAAACACTTCCAGCTGAACATGATATTCCAGATGCAGGTTCACCAGTGTGGAGGCAGCCCAGGATGCCTTCTTGGACATCTAAGCACATTGCTGGCTCATGTACACTGTCTGTCAACCAGCACCTACCTACCACTACTTTCTTTGTCAGGCAAGGTTCCAGTCACCCTTCCCCAAGACTATTGCATTGTATTGGGTTGCTATGATCCAGAAGCAGGACCTGGCACACAGCTCTGTTCAACAGCATGTGACTAGATGTGGTCCATCAATCTAGCCTATCCAGACCCTCTGCAAAGCCCTCCTACCCTCAAGCCCATCAAACTATCACAGCGAATGATTTGTAATACTGAGGAGATCTTTAATAATGTTTCCTATTGGAAAGCATGACTATATTGATCATATTCAGCAGGTACGATCTTTTCCAGTGAATAGCTCAAAGAGCACTGCTTGTTCTGCCATGAAAAATTCATGTTTCAAACTTGATTTATAGCAGAGGCTTGCAGCGACAGCACATAACTTTGTTGTTTTATTTGTAAAATCTAATCTACCTTTTCAGAAAATAGCCTCTTCAGCTCTCTATATATACACAACAGCTAAAATTACTGTTGTAGAACTAGCTTTCACTCATAGAATAGAACTTCTGGTGTTAGGCTACCAATGAACTCAAGTGTGTTCTTTAAGAAAACTGGTAATGACTTGATCCCAATACATACTTTGCCCGTATATTAATTCACTAGATGATAAAAATTTGGTTAGCATTCAAGGAAATTAAAGGCAATTACTTAATATCTTATTAACTTGCTTTTTATTCCCATAATCTGTTCTTCATATGCAAAAAATAAAAATAAAACAAAATTATTTGTATGTATTTGGTCACCATTAAAAAAACCTCTTCATGCGTCATCTTCACCCTGTTTTGTTTTTCACCTCAACGTTGTCTTTCAAGTTGAAAAACTTAGTGGTTAATCCTTGTTATAACTGAGAATCATAAAATCACAGAACCATTTGAGCTGGAAGAGACCACTGAAGGTCATCTAGTCCAAGCATCCTGCAATGAACAGGGACTCCTACAGTCTGATCAGGTTGCTCAGAAACCCATCCAGCCTGACTTTGATTCCTGTGCCTTACATTATTTTAAAAACCTTCTTTCTTGTAACCAACACAAATCTCCCCTCTTTTAGTTGAAACCATTTCCCCTTCTCCTGTCACAACAGCTAAAGAGTCCATCCCCTTCTTTAATACAACCTTCTTTAGATAATGTAAGGCCACTACTAGGTCTCCTTGGAGCCTTCTCTTCTCAAGGGTCATTTTTGTATCCCTCCTCTGGACATGCTCCAACAGGGCTATGTCTCTCCTGCCCACCTGGCTGCAGTACTCCAGGCAAGGTTCCTCCAGCACAGCATAGAGGAGCAGGATCACCTCCCTGTTGTAGAATGTAGATACCTCTGGCACTGTTATATATGGACAAATCACCTGTTTTCTGGGTTACCTGTCATGGAGATTTAAAGCAGTATGGGTTCTACCCAGGTAATTATTTCAGGTTTAGGCCTGCTCCTAATGATCCTCCTATTCCTAATGGCTCATCTTGTAGTACCTATGCTTTTCCACTGTTCTAAGCCACCTCAGTTACCTAGGATAATGGAAGCTACCTGAACAAAGTTTAAGAAGAAACACTGTATGTTTGTTGGTTTGAACTAGAACAGTATCCTGCCCTAGGTTTTGTGTTCTCTGAACTTTAAATTTACACTTGGAAATATGTATTCCATCTGTTTTCCCAAGTGTCTAACAGCTATTTACATGAAATTTATGCCTGATATAGAGACTTAGAGAACCAACAATTTAATAAACGTAAACTTCAAATCAGTCACCTGCAACATTATCATGCAACAAATGCAGTAGTCACTTTAATTTGGAATTTCACTTCTCTGTATATTCCAGAAATAGTACACCTTTATGGAATTGTTTGCTTGTGTTCTGCACACTTTATAGGCATCTTCAACGCTACATAATAAACATGACTTAAATGGGTTTTATTCTGTAGACTAAGATTATTCTTTCCTCTTGAGAACAAAAGGAAGATTTCGGTGGTGAGAGGTTGAATCAGCATATGGCTAGCAAAGAGATTGCTTTCTATGGTAAGCTAGATGTGGCTTTGGGAATTAAATAATCTTGGCAGGAAACCTGGGAGCAGATAGGTATTAACTTCAGGAAATTTATGTCTCAACGTGTGCTCAACAGGTGTTTCTTCAGAGGCAAATGGATTAGATACCTTCGAACAACAACAGTTTTCATGATTCTAGCTCCCTTGCTCTAGTCAAAGTTCTCAAATTTCATACATGCCCAACCAGTTTTTTCACAGTTTAACTGAGGTAGTAGCATTCAGGTAACTTAAAAGAAGTGAACGAACCCTCTGGGCTCCTGTTCTTTCCGAACAAACAATTAAGCAGAAACAAGTTTGACTGTTATTGCCAACACCTAATCAGAGTCCTAGTAAACTTTATTGAGAAATGCTGTACTTCTACCAGCATTTACTATCAGCGTACAGGTANTCCGTGGGTCCCCCGCACCAATCGTCACGGAACCGGGCCGAACCTGCCCGGTAAACCTTTTGACAACGATCCAAATCATTTATTACAGGTTCTAACATCTGTTATATACATTCACAAGTTTTCTCTTTTAACTTTCCCTCTTGCCTTTACACATCAACAAAATACTGCACAAGCTCTCCTTACCTGTGCACGCAGGAGCTTATCCAGCCCGGGTCATGAGTCGTTCCAAGCCACGTGCTCTTCCTCCAATCGGGCTCTGCCATCACACAGCTTACTTGAACTTGTTTTCTTTTTCTTCTGGAGTGTCCTTGGTTCTCAGCCTTCCTTTCTCATGCTGTTCATCCTCACAGGATTCTGCTTCTTGTATTCCCACACAGATACTTCCGAAATAGTGAGTCAGAGGATGTTTTAACTTTTAATGTTTTGTTAAGTACTGTGCAGTCCTGGTACAGTTCTTGGATTAGTGCATAAAAACAATCCGCTCCATGTTCCTTTCCTTTTCCTTCTCCTCCCTTCCTTCCCCTTCCATTTCCACCCTCCAATTTTGGCTAAGGTGTCAGTTTCGTAACAGCTCCTGCTGGCTCCTGAAGGGTATGACCACACCATACTCAGCATAAAACATACAGAAAGGGACTGTCTCAGAAAGCATAGGGTGTGTACACAGAAGACAACAGTCAGCAGTGAGACATTTTGAAGTTTTTTCATTGTAACCCTACATTCCCTGACATTTGAGCTGATCTCCAGTCCCAGAAGCATGAGGGTGAGGTCTATTTAATTGTTTTGTAAGAGTTGGAATGTTTTTGTTTAAAGAGCAGGATGGGAAGGGGAGGAGATTGTTTGTTTATTATGAACTTATATTGTTATGTTAGTTCTATTGCCTTTGTTGCTATTCTGGTTTCTTTCCATATGGGCTGATGACTGGTCAGTACAGGATGGTTACAATCTGCTGGAGCAGTGTGGGCATTAATAAAATCACTGTTACTTATAGCAGTAGAAGTGTTTGTGAGTTTAGTCTTCATAAAAAGTGTCTATCACACCAATATGCACTATATGAACTAATTCAAACTAGATAGCTCCAATACAATGGTCTACTATTTACATGATTTCTGAGTCCATCTTTGTCAGATCTCTCCCTGATAACCAGAATATTCCTTTTATGGAGTGAGAGCAACAGAAGAATCTAATGTGCTGTGCATTTTCAGGGATCTTTTTTTCTGATATGAGTGTCAAAAGGTGTACTTATGCCACATAACAGAAAAGGTACGTGTATTTTCTTTTCTACACTACATGTAGACAAATTGTTTAGATGACAGTTGTACAATTAAAAATAAAAAATAAAAAAATTATATAGTACCCTGGAGCACTCATCCACTCTGACATGTATAATTTATATAAAAATCATCCGTGGAATAACAGGATTGATAGTTTGGAGCAGAAAAATTATAGGCAAGCTAAGCGTCTTGCAAAAATAAATCACGCAATCATGTACTGAGATGTAGTTTCATTTCAAAATTCAAAGTACAATTAAATTGTGTGCACATGTAATAGCAATGAAATAACTTTGCAAGCTTCACACCATAAGCCTGTATATCTGCACAGTAAATATCAGAACACAAAGTGCTTTCAGGAGACTTGCTTTGTTTCATTCCACCAAAAGCTTTCACATCAGCCTGGCAGTTTTCTGAACAACCATATCCAGGACCAAAGAAGTAGGAGTGGGAACTTGAAATGTAAATCACATATTTTTAATCGTTACAGCAAATGCAAAAGTAATAAGTGAAGAAAAGCATAACAGACTGTGACAACTCTCAAGAACATATAATGAAGAATAAGAGTGAATGTCATGACAGATTTATGTATGTTTGAGTTTTTGCAAAAACTGCTGAAGACAAATTTGAGAGTATTTGTGTATCATACTTCTGGCACAATAGCAGGAACCAAAATAAATTATCCAGGAATAAGACATCAAAACAGATTCAGGGTGTAAACAACAAGCAGAATAAGAATTTAGACTTAAAAGAATGAGAACTTTCTGGCCAAAAGGAAGAGATGTTGCAGCCTTGCTGAGCACTCAAGAACAATCTTGTTTTTTCATGAGTTTTCAGTGTTTCACAGTATTTTTGTCAAGTTTCTAATTTAATTCTTGTGAAAAGTGTTTCTCAAAAGATAACACATCGTATTTCTCAGAAAAATTAACATACTTTTATTTTTCACGGAATGCATTCTCTGTGTACTATACATGGTACAGAAAACGCACATTCCATCAATTTCAGACCTCAGGAATGAATGAACAGAAAATTAAAAAAAGTATTATTCTTTTACCTTGGGCTTAGTTTCAGGAGGAATTACTGCGTCCCAGAAGCCACAGAATAAATTCTCTGCAGGAAAACAACAAAAAAAAAATCCTACTCTTAAATTCAACTACTGGATTTTTTCCTTAACCTCAGAAACAGCAGCTGTCACTGACAAAATAATATTTTTTCATATTTCAGAATAGTATATTTTCCAGATCTGTAGTAGACAGAAGCTGGGCTGATGCTGCAGGTGGTGAGGCCTCCTGTGGAAAGACACCGCTTGGCTTCAAACAGTATGCTGCCATTTCCACAGTGTGTGTGCCAGCAGGTGGTCAATAGGACAGAGCAGAGATACAACATGATTCTCCTCTACCCTTTACATCTTTTTGTCCTAGCAAAGAACTCCTAATCTGGATCACACTCCTCAATTCTAGGACTCAGGTCAAAGCTCAAGTGGTATAACAGACCACTATAGATTGATGTGGATTAAATCAGATCCATTTGAAGTAAGAGACCAGCCTTGGATGCTCCTACTGCTCATCGTGCTTGTGAGGTTTACAGTGCTCTTAACCTACAATTTGCTCACAAAGAAGTGAAGATGTTATTCCCTAACATGATGAGATACTAAAAGTAAAAATGTAAGCATGTCCATGGTGTTCTACCAGCACTAAACCACGGGAGGATTTAACAGCCACTTAAGAAAGCTGCATTGAAGGTTAGCTATTAAAATCAGACATCCTACTTGCCACAATCATCTATCAGCCACTTCTAAAATCCTGCCCACCTTCTGTGTGTCATCTGGAGGCGATAAAGTTTTAATTGTGAGCGGGTGGTACAAAAAAAATAGAAAAAAAAAAGGCAAGGCACCTTCTGTCATTCCAAATTCCCTGTCCTATCTTGCTTTCTGTTTCAGTGTCTTTGTACCAGTTGGAGTTCTGCAAGCAGGTTTTAAAAGGCAATAAATAAATAAATAAATAAAATTAATGGAAACACGTAAAAATCTATGACAACAAAGACCTTACCATAAAGAATGTATTGCACAGAATGTGAAGAAAAATACTGCATTTTGCAGGTTTATCTCTTGTATGCTTTGATTTGCTTCATATCAGTTCCAAATAATTTCTAATTTCCTTGGTATATACAATGAAAATTCCTTTTTGTCTCTTTTTTTTTTTTTTATGTTTTGATATTTACCACCTTGAGAGCTTCTTCCCAGCTTCTACTGAGATACAGTATTGAACAGCAGAAACTCTCATTTTGGGGTAATAATATTTTCATTCAGCTTTTCTGTTCAACTTCTTGAGTTGATGAGACTTGACACTTTTTTTCAGCCACTTGAAATAAGCCTTGTTAAAGCAGTATTTATGTTACTGTAATAAGAACTGTCTTCAGACCATGATCACTTGTCATAGACACTACAAATATTTGGTTCCCCTGGTGTGCTCCTCTTTAGATATGATGATGAAGCCTTAAAATAACTTCTCCCATGTTCAATACAATCCTTTTGAGTCACGTTTTTGCCTCTTTTTTTTTTTTTTTAAGTGTATTTTCCTACTGACAGCATTGAAAATTTCATGTTCTGTCATGCAGAGTGCAGCCCTCTGTGAAAATAGCAATTTTCATCTCATCTGATGACAGACGCTCACAGAGCCACTCACCCAGGTCGGTGTCTCCTTTATCACTTGGCTAGCCTGCTCATCTCACCTTCCCAATGCATCCAGGCCTCTTGCTTCCAAGTCAGTACTAGTCCTGTGGCTTTTCTCCAGGTCTTGTTCCTGAGTTTGGCCTCTTTTTTTTCCTTCTGTGCTGTTTTCAGTGCAGTATCACTACTATTTCATATGACTAGAAGTTGACAGTTTTTCTCTTTGAAACTCCCTCTCCCACCATTCAAATTCTCCAATTATTTCATGGGTAAGGAATACAGTCTCTGTATTTTATTTATATTTTATTAGGGGAAAGTACAGGTATGGTATGGAAGGGACTCCTTTTGGGATCATATCCAGGTGAACATATGGCAGGCATACAGCTCATACCAGAATAAAGAGGAATGCCTCTCTGCTTCAGATCAGTGACAATATGACTCTTGGCTTAGCCTCCACGGCAAGACAAAGAAATTATGTCTCAGTAAGTCTTCAATTTATGTTCCTAATAGAGTACTCTTTTTTTCCTTATTTACTTCGATGAATTTATAGCAAAGGTTTACTGCTCTTTCAGTTACTGATTTTGTACCTTAGATTGTTACGTTTCATCCCATTTCTCTCCCTCTAGTCAAGATCATTATTCATATTATCTTTCAGCTTAATGTCATCTGCAAATTTCATGCGTGTGTACCAAACTCTTGTCTTCATCTCATTATACTGCATTTACTACATCCAAAAACCCATCACAGTCTCTAAGGAGTGCTCCTATCATTTATCTCCTATCTGATAACTGCTTTTCAGCTTAGGCTTTCGTTGCCTCCTGGTCAGCCATTACAATTCTGGTTATTCTGAATTACCACCCACCTCCACCTTCTGTAATGTTCTCCACTGGGATTTGTACCAAGGGCCTGATGGGATTAATCTCAAGCTGCTGAAAGAGCTGACTAAGGTAATCACCAACCCACTCTCAATTATTTTTTCAATGGTCGTGGGAATATGGAGAGGTCCCGGTTGACTGAAAGCTAGTAAACATGCCAATTTTCAAGAAAACTATAAAAGAAGACACTGGCCTCCCATCACTGCTTGGTAGAAAGTATGGAGATTATTCTGGAGTTATTGAAAAACCTGAAGCACAGTATAGTCACTGGCCATAGCCAACACAAGTTCAGAGAAAGTACTGCTTGAGTAACTTAATCTTCTTTCATGACAAAGCTACCAATCTGGTTGACCACTGGACATTATCATTAGAGGGTGAAACTTTGCATCCACTCAGCATCTGCATAGACTTCAGTGGATAGCAGTAATTTGACCAAAGCAGGAAAGCTTTTCACATAGCTTCTTACAGAAACACAGAAACAGCTGAGTTTGGAAGGCATCACTGTGATGCATGGCAATAAATTCAGAGTCTTCAGCAATTAACACAGGGTCTTCAGCAAACTGACATTCTGTATGTGGTTGTTTTTCCCAGATAAGCATGACATCTGGAGCCTAAAAGCGAAGTCTCAACATTCCATAAGCTGTGGGGAAATATACTCTGCTAGAGCTGATAATACAGGCACCATAACTATGTAGATAACTAGAAACTCAGTCAGCAGCTGATTTTACATAAATGATTTCCTGACCAAATATGGGACCTATCCTACTCAGCACTCAACGTTTCAGCTGTAATGTCAATGTAATGTCAACTTTCCAAGCTGTCATTCGAGTTGGCAAGTCTCATTCCTGGATTTTGGTGGCAAGATAAACCCCAAGACTGGAGACTCCATTAGATAACAGAAGGAACATTTCATGCTATGTTACAGAATCACACTATCATACAATCATTTGAATTGGAAGAGACTATTAAAGGTCACGAAGCACAACTCTCCTGCAATGAATAGAGACAGCTACAGCTCCATCAGGTGCTCAGAGTCTTGTCCAGCCTAGCCTTGAGTGTTTCCAGGGACAAGGCTTCCACCAGCTCTCTGGGCAACCTGTGCCAGTTCCTCAACACCTTGACTGTAAAAACCTTCTTCCCCATTTAGAATATATGCATCTCTTTTAGTATGAAACAATTTCCTTGTAATCGTATTATTTGTTTTGTTATCAGTATTCCACATCATAACATCATGTAGTTCTTCACTGTCCATAGTTCTGGGTATACATTTGTCAGAAGAACTGCATCTTGCAGAAGACTTTCACTGATCTATTTATGTTTTCTGCTTAACGTGAAAGACACAACTGCTCCTATCTGAGGTGTGTGCTCCCTAGCCATCTCACCTGCAGCATCAGAACGTCTTCAGTTTTGGACGCTCTCTCATTACATTTGATTTACTACCTTCAATTCCATGTATACTGTTTTGTATTGCACTACATTGCACTTTGGCATCGTATTTAGTAAATCAGTTTTCTCCCTCAGCTCACGGCCACTGCTTTGCTCTGAGGCCCATCTCCCCACCTTTCCCCCTCTCCTGGAGCATGGGTCTGTAGTCCCTCTGCCTCATTTAGTCACAGAACCACACTCAGCTGCCCGAAAAACTTTGACGCCTTTGTCCTAACCCAACCGACGCTCCCGAAGAGCTGTCCCTTTCCTTCTTACAGCGCCCATTTACGCACTGAAAGGCCGCTCTCAGGTGCCCCTACCGCCTTCTCTACTCCAGGCTGAACGGCCCCAGCTCCGTCAGCCTGAGTGATGCCACGCGGCACAGCAGGCCTGGGGTAGCAGCGCGGAGGGGGACAGAGGCGCTGAAAGCGCTGCGTGGTTACCCACGACCCCCACGGCTCCTCGAGATATTCTGCGGCTCCACGTCTGCAGAGCGCGCGCAGAGGGCACCCACATCTAACTCCGCGCCACAACTCGCTCCGGCTGGCGGCGGGACAGCACGCCGTGAGCGCCACGCGGAGCGCACCCCCACGCGCGACCGCGCCCCACGCCGCCGCTGCCGCTCCACTTCCGGCTTCCCCGCCGCGCCCCGCGGTGCTGACGTCACGGCGCGCAGATGCCGGAAGCGGAGCGG
>VXAB01010176.1:1561-39160 GCA_013399175.1 Odontophorus gujanensis | reverse complement strand
GACTGATTTCAAAAGATTTATATGCAGAGAGAAATGAAAATATTTTGTCAGTCATCCACATGTAAGGGAAAGAATCAAAAGGGATTTATTTATATACATATATATATTTAATGTATTGAATGTAAAAAGAGAAATTAAAAGAGTACAAGCAAAAAAGGCAAAATAAATATGGGAGAAGCCTGTCTCAACATGGACTGTGTTGCTGAATAAAAACGAAATGATTTAACATAGACTGAAAATATAAAGTAAGAAAGAAACTTACTGTAGGAAAGAGATAATATCATAACCGCACAAGATGACATAAGAGATATCTGACCAAACTCTGAACAATGTGGAATGGACAAGATCATTGTCAGAATCTGAGAGATAAACAACTGAATCCACATTAAGCATTACCACTATTTTTGACCAAACTCCCTGATGTGCTCCATAAATCTTAAAACTTTAACATTCAATTCTTAAAAAAAAAAAGCTCTATTACACAAGTCACAGAAGAATCTGTTCACATCCACTAGGTCATTTTTATTTCATTATCCATATTTTCCTCCACTTTCTTTGACTCCACTGATCTCAAATGAATTGTGATGAAATTCAAGTTAATCAAGGATCAGGGCATGAGCAGTTTACAGCTGGCATATAACTTGCATAGGAGAATACCATAAAGATTTTCTATCTCCACTGAATAAAAAAAACCTGAAACTGATTTTAATAGAGCCAGAACTTTGCACACAGTTTGTAAGGCTTGCATTAACAGCATCACTTCTGTAACTGAAATCATTGGAGTGTGACTTAACGATACCACTCTCTGATACATCACAATGTCTGACTTACAGTACTCTGTAATGTTTTTTCTATCCTTTCCTACAATAGGTAGCCAATCAAAAATATGAATATTTGAATCTTGTAGACATTTTGCTTGGAAAACTGTCTCACTTTTTTTTCAAATAAGTTTTTACTAGCTATTCTGGAAGTTTCCATTAAATGTCAGAAAATGAATGGCTGCTATGCTCTTTATAAAATTTCAACTTGTATTCTGCAGGCACCTCTATTGTTTTAGTTTCTAATTCCTAACAGAGTTAAAATAAAAATTAATGTCTCTGTTTATAATTTCTAGTATATGCAAAAGTCTAATCAGTGGTGTAAGCCTATCACAGTAATAATGTTTGTCTGTTAATGTCTGATGCAGGAAGCAAGGGAAGCACGAGGCACACTATTTAGCAGGCCCATTGCTAGAAGAGTTTTGTTTTATGTTGTTATGCTGTGAACTGACTGAGCTGTAATAGTGCAATTAGTAGAAAAAAATACGACACAAACAAGATTGAAATTGTATTGAACAGGACACTTTACGAATGGATATTCTTTTAACCCAAATGATTATAAGCTAAGCAGAAAGAGGTAAACAGAAGTTTACTGAGAAACTGAAGAAAGTACTGATATCTCAAAGCAGTGAGCTAGCTTCCACGGGTACCCTTTATAATGCAAAAGTGCCTGTGCTTCTACATAGGGTTCACCAATTCCAAAGAGAATATGCTATCAAGATATCCACCTGCCTCCCTTATTACTGTGGCAATATATGTAACACAAGGATACAATAAAGCATTGTGTATGAGAATTGTCAAGGTCATTCACAGAAAGCAAGGGTATTTAGTCACAACTGCAAAGCAGCTTCTCACAAGCAAGTTTCTTCAGCATGCAGAAATTTGAGGCAGTTTACTCATGTTCCCAGGATAACTCAAGCCCTTTCTCACAGACTAGTTGCCCATTCAGGCCATGATCTGTATTTTTCCATAAACCCCTCTACTAATATGTTTCTGGATTCCTGCTTTTGATACATTCTAATATTCACAGTTTTTAAGACAACTGCTAATTGACTCTTCTCCTAGTGTTGTCATTCAATCATTTAATCTCACCAGTCTTACTATGGAACACCCTGTCTCCCTTGTTGACATTTATATAAAGCAGCTGTTTCATACTAATTTCTCACTTTTTATTTCTTCTTTTTTTCCAATAAACAGTTATTTTGCTTTCATAGTCTACAGCAGAACCATAGCCATCTTCAGTAATTTCAAGTCACTGAGCTTATTTAAATAAAATGAGAATCTGTTTCTAAATTTTTGTTATTAACCCAGGACAAATACTGTAAAACATAGTTGAGTTTAAGCCTTTCTTTTAGAATCCAATTCAATATATAATTTATGGATCAATTTCATTTGGTAAAGAAAACAAATGTAAAGTATGAATCCCTATTGCAAACAGCGTAAACATTAACACATATGGCAAACATTTGTTCATTGTATTGTAAGTTAAACATTTAATTTCCCACTATCTATAAAATTATAGAGATTACAATTATAAATATATTTCAAATTGATTACTCTGCTATTTTAAATAGAGCTGTATTTTTTCATGGACCTTAGTTTTATATAATCATTCAATTTGCATAGGAAAGTCTTAGAGATATTGCAGAAATTTGCAAAGTATGTAAGATTCAGTTTACAGTATAATCTTCTAAGAGATGTGAGTATTGAGTTATATTTTCAAGATATTAATGGAATTTACAGGGTCAAATTAAAATTTTGCTGTCAAGATGGTTAAGAACAGTTTGCATTGAAGAACCTCCGTAAATTAGAGAGTTAAATTGTTGCATCATGCTTTAATCAATATAGCTGCTGCCTATTATGCCTCTATACTGCCACCAATGTATTCATTTTCTATCTATCTCTTCTTACTGAATTGGTTTAAATTTTACTAGATTACTGTATCTTCCTGATTATTTTCTACTATTCTTATTACCTTCACGCCTGGCTTAAATCTATTTCAGCTGATCACACACAAATTAGAAAATTTGTTCTGAAAGGAAGAAAGTAAATGAGATGTTAACAAAAAGGAAAACAGAAGATGGTGTAAACAAGATAGAAATAGTTTCAGCTTTGACTCTAAAAGGAAATATCACCAATGGCTCCAACATTTCTAGGTAATCTTTGATCCTATAATTTATCAGTGATAAACTTCTGCACTGATTATCTGAGACCAGGTCTACATGATTTTGACTTTTGTCCTCTGTGTTACTACTAGGATGACTATATTTAGAATNACAGAAGATGGTGTAAACAAGATAGAAATAGTTTCAGCTTTGACTCTAAAAGGAAATATCACCAATGGCTCCAACATTTCTAGGTAATCTTTGATCCTATAATTTATCAGTGATAAACTTCTGCACTGATTATCTGAGACCAGGTCTACATGATTTTGACTTTTGTCCTCTGTGTTACTACTAGGATGACTATATTTAGAATATAACTATAATTACTTCAAAATGGAGAAAGAATTTATCAATACCCCCTTCCAATATTTCATCTGAACTTTATAGCCAGAGGTTCAGCTCATCCATTTGTGCAATAAAATGTGCAACCTGTGTCAGAGATGCCTCGTGCTATGCATTCTTATTCATTTTACGTAGACCAAAATGAATCAAAAATAAACAACAACAACAACAACAAATATCAATAGAAGGGAAGGATGTTGCAGTGATTGGCAAACTTCATGGGTTGATAATTGACAAGACATAAGTTGGATAATGCTTGAAGGTCATATCCACCTGGGCATACATGTTTAGTATTCCCTCTCCTACAACTTTGTTAAAGCCATGACTCTAAGAACCAACACTGAAAATACCCTCTGGTCCTATACATAGAATCCTGTTGATTTATAATTGACAGCGAATGTTGATCTTAAGAAATAACAAATTTGTGTCATTCATTCTAAATTTTCACAACAAATAATAATCACTTGTTTCTCTGTATTTTTATTTCTATTTTCTGTGATAGTAGTATATGATTGTAAATCTCAATAGATATTAAAATACAAAATATCAAGGTATTTTTTTCAAAAACTTTATTGATAACAGACTGAAAAAGTCACTTCCCTCCTATATATGCCTTGCAGAGATGTAGGGCTGAGACAGTAGAAGTCTGTTCAGTGGCCAAATGTCATGAAGGAAGTACAGTTGTCAATAAGGATTTTACTTCATCAATTTCCAGTAGTGGGGCATTGAGCTTGTTTAAATATCTGGAAGAAAGTTTGGTCTTCTCATTAGGGAAAAAACAAACCTGATTGTCTACATAAGGAAACATATTAATGATATTAATTGCAGATTGATTTATATTTTGATTAAAAAATAAATAAATAAAAATTACACGATGAAAATAATTCAGCAATCCTAATTCTACTCTGCACACATTTTTGTGGTCAGTATTTCAAAAAGCATGCATACTAAAAGATTTCCCCAGTATCTCACTACCCCTAACTTCTTGAGTGCTTCTTCTTTGAAGATTATCTTTGATTGCATATACCTTACTTTGATCAGCTTTGTTTTGACATAATGGACCACTTAGAGATGAAGAATGTACAGTAAAACTAGCTAAGTTTAAATTGCTCTCATAAATGTCTGGGGACTTGTTCTTGGTTGTGATCATTTTTTAATGTTATGATTTATGTCAGTAATGTTAGAAATCATATTTTTATGTGATTAATACAAGATATGCGCAAGAACTACAAGAAAATAATAGATAAAGTGCTTAACTATTTAAGTTAGCTATTAACTATTAAAACTCTATTATTTAAATGTAGTATAAAAGTTCCTAGAGGCCTTTACTGAGTTCATTGTTAGTATTTTCAGTAAGCATATAGATAATGGAATAGAGAGTAAACAGTAAATTAGCAAACAACCCAGAGAAACAGAACATTTGTTGCAAATCAGGATTCAAATTTTAAAGTATTTTGAAAAATTGGAGAAATAATCTGATAAATGTGAACTATAATTCAACAGGGAACTAAAATGACTTGTGTACTTAGGAATGGTCTTCTGCATAAATGCAATCTGAGAACAAATACTAGTTTAATAGAAACAAATATGAGGAGGATAAACAAGTTGCACATGCATCATAATGCTATTCTGCTGCTGAAAAGGGCAGATGATGTATTGACCAATAACTTTAAAAATTCTGTCTGCATAGAATGCAAAGAGAATCTTCTGCTTTACCGAACACTGCTGAGGTCTGTGCTGGGGAGCTACATTCTGATTCAGACACTCTACTTTCTGAAATGTCTCAAATCACAGTACTAAAATGAGAGCAATGTAAATTACCAACTTAGAAATAATTAAAACAAACAAACAAAACAAAAAAAAGTAACTATAAGTAAGTAAGTATAAGTAAATTATATATAATTAAGTATTGAAATGCTCTCCAAATTCATCGAAGGCTGCTGCTAAAGGGAAGGGAATTATCTCTGCTTTATGTCCATATTCAGGAAAGGTGGAGTTCAGACAGCACCTGGGAGATGCAGGTAACAGAATAAAAAAGTATATCTGATCATTATAATAAAGGAACAGTTTAGTATGAGGAGTCTGTTTATCCTCTTAAAAGTAAACATCTGTTATGAGATTATTAGCCGGAGCTGATACTGCTTTAAAACTGGAAAGCTGACTAGATTTCTTTGTCATTCTGTATGTGCATACTGACATTTAAATGAAAGAATAAAAGATTCCTTAAAAGTATGTAAGACACTCAAGAAAACAAACAAAAACATGCACAAAAAAACTTACCAACTGTACTAACATACAACATGTCACTGATCACATTTCACTATGAGCTTCTTGCAGTTCTAGTAGTGCTAACTTCTAGTCTTGGTGACCTGTTTGAAACTGGTTTGAGATGTAAGTATTCTTATATGTATGTGGTATGTAATGTGATTATGAAATAATGTAAAAAAATGTAGATGCTGCAAATCCAATTTGAAAGCACTAGAGGGCCAAAACTTATGGCAAGGGGAGAAGCAGTCACTTGATTTTTTAGTAGGTATTACTTATTCTCATGCTCCCATATTTTTTAAAGCATTGTATTCTGTCTAGATTTCACTCATCATTTGTTTTTCCAAAGGAAAGTGCTAAACAACCATGTCTCCCTTTTGCCTTTGAGTATTTGACCCAATCTGAAAACACATACAAACCTTTCCAATACAAAAGTTATAGCAGCATAAGCAGAAGATAGGGCCTATGCAACAGTAGCATTCAGATGTTTTTCAAACACTTCAGCACCAAGATAGAGTTTATTTCAGATATAAAACAGCTAGAATAGGTGCTATCAAATAGTTTTATTTCCTTTGTGACATAAAACCTCCATCCAAGGAATGAAAGTCTAGGTCTTTTCAACCGCTAAACTTGATGAAACATGGATTTAAGAGGTTTGAAATGATAACCTTATGGTCTAAAGGAGACAGAGCTACATAGAGAAGTATGGAGCAAACTGGTCAAACAATTACAATTGGAAACTGGGGAAACAAAAATCAGATAATTCTATGCTTTGAATGGACTGAAAGGAAGTGTTAATCCCCTATTTTGCACTTCTTTTTCTTATAATGAATACATTAAAGAATATTTTTAAAAACACACTATAAAATAACATTGACCTAAAATCAAAACTCTATGATCCTACACGTTGTCATTTAAAGTGGTTAGAGTGAGAATTGTTCAGCTGTTTACTTTGCTACCCGCTAAGAGATATGCATAACTAAGAAACTAATTTGTTCATTCATTCTCTTATTCTTATTCTGGAAGAGCATGTTATATTTTTCTAAGTCTAACACAGTATTGGTACTTTACTGGATGTAAATTATCTACCACTTAACTTGTAATGAACCACTTTTAACCTGGGTTTCTTTGTAGGAAACATCTAGAAATTTTGAGTTGTTCAGTTGGAAGGGACCTACAAAGATCATCAGTTCCAACTGCCTAAATTTAAACATCTATATTTCAAACTGTGTAGAAAGCCTAATGCAAAGCCAGTTTTCAGTTTTGGTTAGTGTTCTAGCTGAAAATCTACTTGACTTAAATAATAATAGTAAAAGAAAAAAAATCAACATACTTTCATGTAACTCCTTAAAAAATATTTAAGTGCACATAACATTTATTAAATTGATTTTTTATGAAATCTAACACATAAAAAAGTATTAACTAATCAATTCTAAACATTTATTTCAAGAAAACAAAGCAAATATTAAGTCCAAATACTAGCTGCTTTAGGGAGCAAAGGAACCACAGTCTTTCACAGTGAGTAAAATCTATAATGGTGTGTTTGATTAACAGCTATAGGGTACGAATCAAATCTTAAAAAAGATATCACTGAAGAAATATCATTTGTCTTGGAGTTTCTAGTCAAATAATTGAAATAGACAAGTAGTGCAAGACAGGCAAGATAATGAAAATGAATACAGGGACCCATATTCATCCTATCTAATTTTGAGTTCATGAATAATATACAAAGTTGAGAATTCATATGCCTAGGGATCTGTATAAAATTGATGGAGAGAAACAGACTCCTCTGGATGGTGCTTCTGTTCATTCTGAATCTTAAAATACTTTATGAAAATGCTCTCTCATGCAATTATTGTGAATACATTTTGAAAAGACAAAACTGGGCCAACAAATATCATCTTAGTATAATGAAAATAAACAGGTCTGGTGGAGGAATGCATGCAAATCAACGAGGCCATTAAAAAAGACTGAAAAAATGGCATTCAGATCATCTTTCTCAACACATATGAACAAAAAGTAGAGGGATGAGATTCTATGGTTGCTTGAACATGGCTTTCAGTATACAGATGCATAAGATCTAACCATACAGAGGCTGAGGAGCATGACCCTATTCATCTAAGACAATTAATTTGTATGTAATTGCTCTGAGTATTCAAAGCTTTTTGAAGTTTTCCTGCAGTTTCTTCAAAGCGTTTGTAGTGTCCCACACTTTAATTTTGCAAGTCTGAAAATGTGTGAAGAATATACTTCACAATAGTCAGAAAAGTACTATCAGTAATTTAATTTATAATATACAGCTTTTTCAGTAAAATATATACTTTGCAAAGAATAAAAAAGCAGAACTCTTTCCTTCTCTCTTTCTTTGAATGTATTCACTGTAGAAACACATTAAAAGTGATGCAAAGTAAAGGTATCTTAATCTCCAGTTCTGTTGCTGGAACAATACAAGTACAGCACAGCAGAATTTGTGAATATATATTACTGTAGAAGCATATACCAGATTATTTCAGAAATTTACACATTGTTTTATCAGTTTAACAACTGTGCAAGACAGAAAATCTCCCAGTTAAATCAAAAGGTATTCTGTGGTGAAACATCAGTCTTCTCAAACAAAAGAAAAGTGACTTTAATGTTTAGTCCATACTTGAATATTTATCAAAGCCTAGGCATTTTGATTAATATTACCTTTCAGAGTGCTCTTCTGATTTTACTTAGTGTCACAGGATTTCATGCACTGGTTTGCAAAATGTTGTCAAGTTGTATTTTCACACTGAATTTAAGTATTTGGATTTCTATTTGCAGTGATTTCACCTTGTTAAATACATTCTACTCCCAGTGCAATGTTACTCTGATGCATTTTAAACATTTTCCATGGACACAGGGACCGTGACCAATTATTTGTTATTTGCATGCAAACTTATATGGCTCCAAATCCAGCAACATGTATTAAGATACGCATTTTTGAAAAAAAATTACGTTTTGAGAAGACAAAAATAACTCAGTACTTCTCCATTAAAAGAAGAAAAATAATATTTTAAATATTCTAAATTCATAATTCAAATAGTCAATATTTCAGATGGTTTCTTTGTGTTTTTTTTTCTTTTTTATGTTTTTTGGTTTTTTGGTTTTTTTTTGATAGCTGAGGAAAAAGGATTTGTGCTGACTTTTGGTAAATGTTCAAATCAAAGAAGAAACACCATGTTGTTTGTTTGTTTTTGTGTGTGTGTGCGTGCGGTTGTTGTTTTTTTTTAATTGTTACTGTGTTTCTGTATAAAAATGAAACACAAATGTAAAAGAAAAGGCTAGACTTTCTTCAGTGGTGCTGTTAAATCTAAGGGATGATGAACTAATCTCTCTTCCTTACATGAGTACAACTGTCAATGAAGTCAATAGGAATCCTGCTGTGTATAGAAAGGGGTGGCACTTGGCTCCCAGAGTCTGTTAAAAACTATTGTGTGGCAGTGATGCACAACAGGCTTGGAAATGACAGCCGGAAGATAAACATAAGAATAGATTGGAAATAAGCCTGACTAGAAGTACCTTTTTTGTATCCTTTTGTATCTTATTTTTCTTATTTTATACTCCTTATATCTTTCTTTCTTTTTTTTTTTTTTTAAATAAGCTAAAAGTAACATCTCAAGCACAGCCACTCTTCTTGCCACCAGCAGCTATTTTTATAAAGTAAGAATAAGCAGAGTAGCCTGTAGGCTGAATGTTTATATGGAGTGTAAAAATTAAATTATTTCTTGAAGCTGAATATGACATCCAATTTACTGTACTAGTAACAAAAAAACAACTGACCTTAATGTAGAAATGTGGGCACTGGAACTATCAAGAAGTAATACTGATAAAAACTATGCATTATTTCTTGCTAGCTGTGAGTAGACTCACAGGTCTGTGAAGAACTTTCCCCTGACATCCAAACTAAACCTTCCCTCCTCAAGCTTAAAATCACCTCCCCCTCCCCCCCCTTGTCCTGTCACTGTTAACCCTTGTAAAAAGTTGATTCTCCTCCTGTTTATAATCCCCTTTTAAATACTGGAAGACTACAATGAGGTCTTCTCACAGCCTTCTCTTCTTCAGGATGAACAAGCTCAGCTAAGACTGTCTATGAAGCGTTCTAACACTTGAAAACTGTGCTTGCATTTTTATATCTGTATTATTCAAGTTGCCTTTATACATTTTCAAGCATAATCTCTCATTTTCTTGTGAATTCTGAAATTTTCCACTTTTTATCCGTTCATAGCTATTGTAGGTATTCATACAAAGTAACAGAATTTGGACATGGTTAACATTTATTACCAATGCACTAGTAACGACGTAGAAAAAAGTCCAAATCAAAGACAATAAACCAACTAACTGAACAACAAAAGCACTCTCAAAACAAAGAAAGTGTTTTCAGGAAATGATTTCAGTAGCAAAATAATTTCCTATATTAATTATGAATTTGAGTCTTTCAGCTTTCTTTTTTAATAAAAATTGAAGACTTCTGGAAACTGTTATTGCTTTAGTTCTTTCCTAAAATACTGTAATGTGTACTCCTTAATGAAAGAGATCTGGAATAATATTATACTAAGCAAATTTAATAAAGCTTTAGAGTGCATTTGAAAAACCTTCCTCCAGTCTGACAATTAATGCCAGCAGTTTCCATAAAATACTAAAAACACAAACCTGGATTCACTCTAGATTTAAATAGCTGTAGTTGAGGATGTGTTTATTTCAAAAGTTGCAATTTACCTACTAAATGATCTTTTTTTTTTTCCTTTGCAATATAACAGCTCAAAATGTATATCTTAGTTTCATTAGTACAGGTCCCACAAATTCATGAAAACATAAATGTTTTAAAGTGAGTAATTGTAGCAAAAAATCTTTCTTTGTCCTATTTCATCTAATTATATAAGAAGGATAATAATCATATCTGTTACATTTGACAAAAATATTTTTGCAGTGAATGCCTTATAAGATAAGCAGGTATGGATTATAATAAAAAAAATGTAAAATATAAGATTCCACACAGCGTAATAATTGGAAGAATTACAACATATATGTTGGGAACACGTAAGTAGGTATTTCATGGCAAATAGTGCAGAAAAAAAATCTGTACTGTGAGTTTGCATTATTACACAAATATTTTCTATCCTGACATACTTAATCATATTTATTCATATTTTTTAAGTCAATGAAGCTACTAAGTGTGAAGAAATGAACACCTGAACATTGTTGATAAGGACAGACTTGAATGAGGAAAGGATAAAAAAAAAATTACTAGACTAACTTCTGAATGACAAAGAATCAGCATAAATAAGACTGAAATTGATGAAGTACAGAAAACTAGACCAAAATCTGATTCATCCTAACTTTCATATGTTTGAATTACAGTCTCCTTATCTCAATCTGTCTTACCATGGAGAGAGCAGCTTGGTGGGCACCTAGCAGCCAGTCAAGGCTAACCCACTATATGTCATGAGAATACGCTATGAGAATATAAGTAGTTGATATTTAAAATGCCTGGGTCAGACTGCAGATTTTTTGCATATATGATTAATGAGTAAAGAAATCATTAAGAAATTCCTATTTGTCCCTATGATAGATTTCAACCATAGAATATAATGTCAGAACCATAGAGACTTAAAATAGATCTCTACCACTGTTCTACTCACAATAGTTTTCCTTTATTTTATAGATAGAGAAGGCTGTCCTTTCAGGGTGCAGTGGCTCCTCCAGTTTTAAATGTCTCCTTAGAATGAGACAAAACACATCCAAAAATTGCTTGTTTCTCTCCAGGACTATAAAAGTTTATATGTTTAAATTTTGAAAGATAAATAGAGCCATGGGAACATTAAAATGAGATTAGTGGCGTTACGAAGATTTGCCCTGTAGCAAAGATTAGTTCTCTAATCTTTGACTCAAAAAAGCATGGCTTCCAGCTGCTGAATCCAAAGCATACATCCAGTTTTTTAACAGTCTGCAAAAGACCTATTTAATACAACCATGCTATGATTATGTCTAACAGAAAACAGAATTAAGTGCTGCCCGATTTAACAAATACAGAATAACAGGATAGCACCTTAACTACAATAAAAGGGTGCAATTTTTGTACTGCTAAACTTTAGCAATATTTTGTTTTGTACATAATGAAGCTGCAGTTAGTCTATATTTTGTAATTCTCTCTCACTTCCGATAACAATCAGCAAATAAATAAATAAATAAATAAATAAGCCACTAGGAAGGGTAGAATGTCTAATTGCAGCCATTTAAAAAGTACTGAAAAAATGGGAACATAACCACATAAAATTACAGCTACAAAGCATTATAGAATCAATCATAGAAACAAAGAATAGTTTGGGCTAGAAGGTACCTCAAAGGTAACCCAGTTCCAACCCTGCCATGGGTAGGTTTGCCAACTACTAAATTAGGCACTAGATAGGTTGTCCAGGGCTCCATCCAACCTGTCCTTGAATGAATCCAGGGATAGGACATTCAAAATGTCTCTGAGCAGCCTGTTCCAACACCTCACCACTTTCAGTGAAAAATTTCCCCTGATGGCTAATTTAAATCTCCCCTCTTTTAGTTTAAAACCATTCCCCCTTGTCCTATCACTACATACGTATAAAAAAAAAGGTTGAATTTCCCTTGCATAAAGCTCCCTTTAAGTAATGGAAAACTGCAATGAGGTCTCCCCTGAGCATCCTCTTCTACAGGCTGAACAAATCCAGCTCCCTCAGCCTGTCTTCTAACAAGAGATGCTCTAGCCCTCTAATCATCTTCATAGTCCTCTGGACATGCTCCAAAAGCTCCGCATCTTTCTGCCACACAAGGGCAGAACAGGAACAAGGAGAGGGCGGAACAGTCACCTCCTTCTGCCTACTGGGTACTCTTTTGCTGCCGCTCAGGATACTGTTGGCCTTTTGGGCCATAAGTACATACCACTGGCTCATATTAAGTTTTTCATCTAACAGGACCCCCAAAGCCTCTCCACAGGGCTGATCTCAATGAGATCTTCTCCCAGTCTGTTCACATATCTGGGATTCACCCAACTCAAGTGCAACACCTTGCAGTTGACCCTGTTGAACCTCCTTTGGTTCAAATGGGCTAACCTCTTGAAGTCCTTTTGGATGGCATTCCTTCCTTCTTTTGAATTATCTACACCACTTAGATTGGTGTTGTCCACAAGCTTATTGAAGGTTCAATCAATCCCATCATTTGTGTCACTGATAATGATATTAAAGAGTGCTGGTCCCAGGATGGATCCCTGGGGGACACCATTTATCACCTGGACGTAGAGTACAGACTACAACCCTCTGGCTGCAACGTTCCATTATCACTTTGAAAAGCAGTTTAAGATACTATAATATTCCAACAATAAAGGAGTTAAACTTCTAGAATCCCTAGTGTATGTTACACAAAGTCAGCCATGTGTAATTCAGCAAAAAAGTAATTTGACCTTACAGTCAGAGGCTTCTCCATTAACTTTGCTATGAGAGTGATAAACTGTATGCAGCAGTCATTGACAACCAGTAAGAGCAATATCTTAAATGAAATCTTTCGTATTTATATGAATAAATGTGTAAAACAGGACAATTCTACTACCTCTGATACAAAGCTGATATTCAGTATTTCATGCAAAAGAAATGTTATTTTGTAGCAAAATTTGTAAAATTTTACAGTGCACTTTACTCTATACTAAATAGAAACACTTTTTTAAGAGTGTTCTGTGATAGCATATGTTAACCTGAAAGAATGTGATATTTAAATAGATCTGAACATGACACATAGAATATTTTATTCTTACTGCAAAGGAAAGAAGTCTTAACTAACAGTCAGAAGTGTTAGGTAAGTTCTTCTGTGATGTTGAGAAACAATCAATCAAACAAACAAACAAAAACAAAAAATCAAATCTGAAAATGCTAGTAAACCGATTGAAACTGAAGTGATTCCATTTGAAGCTATCAGAACACAAATTCCAAATAAATGTTATGCTTTTGGAAAGGTAGAGTATAAATAAAATAAATATACTATGCTAGACATTTTGTTTTCAAGATTTTTACTCATATTATCACTTTCAATACTGCTTATTATCTTGAGAAAACACTTGCCAAAATATGAGAATAAAATTGATGATAACTTAATAGTAAGTAGTATTTTGATGATATTTTGATGATAATTTAAATAGTAAGTAGTATTGCAAAAGCATGAGTATTTATATATATATGTGTGTGTGAATAATTTGTATGTTACAATATTAGTGACTATTACAATAACAAATTTCAAGCAGAAAGTTAATAAACATTATTAAATTTAATTATTAATCATTATCACTGCATTTATAGAACTGTCTTTAGCACATGTTCCTGAAGAAAGCTGAGTCCACAATGCCACAGAATTGAAAATTTTACTTCTGTCTGATGCCTGTAGTCTTTGGTGAACTGTCGCTGAAGCACAGGAGATCAATCTAAGGAACATATTGCTAAGAGAATTATGGACAGAAGTGAGCTTTTCCTCTTCTTTGCTTTTCCCTGCTTATTGGTGATGTTTCTGTACCACTGTGCCATTGTGCATGGGTCCTATCTTCTCCTGATGCTGTTTCCTTTGTTTTTAATTTTACCAGTCATCATTCTCATGTATTTGGTCTCACGCTGTAGGTAGAATGCCTTACCTGTTTGAATTTTCTTGATATTCATTGATATTCATCAATGCCTGTTGAATGTTTATGGAGACCAACCAGTGGATATGAGCACAGTGAGGCGATGGGTTGTGCATTTCAGCAGTGGCGATGTTGAGTCACCTCCGCTGATCAGATTTTTATGAGCACAGCATGAAGGCTCTTGTTCATTACTGGTGAAAATGAGCTGCTGATGAATGTTGAAAAGAGTCTTCTGTACCTGAGAATTTGCTCTATCAAATAGTGTTACTGTGTTTTTTGTATCTGTTACAGTTTCTGTGGAAATAACTATGAGACATTATGTTTGGAGCAACATATGTTTATGTGTATCTTATTTCTCTTGAAATACTCTTTTCTCTCTGCTTTGCATTTTTTTTCAGGTGGAAAAAACAAACCTCAAGCACATTTCATGAGTAACATAATGCTGCTTTCCAGTAAAACAACACTCTCAGCTATTCTATGATAATAGACATTTCCTAGCTAAATATAGTAAGAAATGAGGTGAAATGGGACAGCAAGTCAAACATATCTAAAATTTAACTGAACTGTATTTTAGTCAGTTAGAGCTCCACTTATCCATTTTAGCTCTTAGTTTCAAGCAAAGTATTTATTAACCCTTACACTGTGGACACAAAAAAGAAAAAGGAATAAGCACTAAAACAATAAGAACAAGTAGTAGACAGGTGTTTTGTGCTATTATATGAGATGGGTTCACAGTCTTATTGGATGGTAATTGTATGAGTCTGTACAGATACAGTTCAGTACAGTACAGTACAGATACAGATACACTTCCTGGATACAGGAATTCTGGAATGGGTCTGTAAAAGCTCATGGTTTTATTGTACTAAAATAGTTGTCCACTACAACATCTGTCTATCTGTCTAAGTTTAATCATGCCCAGACTGATTACTGAACCCACAAATCTAATAACCAAAGAAGAGTGAGAAAATAATACTTAGAACAAAAATTAGAGATATTAATTTGATGACATCATATACCTGCTGACCATAAGAAGATGAGGTTACTGATGAAGATGTAGAGGTATTATGATCAAAGACTTGAAGACTTTGGCTTCCTTGGAGACATTAGGCATTGGAATTAATATTTTTATTCTTAAGCTCATATGATTTAAAAATTGAGGGATGGAATTTCAGTAGGGCATAACCATAAGTAACTGGAGAATACTTATGAGCTACAGAACTGTATGAACTGTATGCATAAAGGGCTTAAAGTAACAGAGGTAACCTATATGAGGTAAGAAAGCATACATATTCTGAGGAAAAGCTGTGGCTGAACTTAGTAAAGAAAAACACAGTGAGCACAGAGTTTACTCTCAGTGGGAAATTTCCACTCTGATAATAACAGTCAGAGACAATGTTTTGTATAAATGTTAACCTTTGGTACAGAAGAAAAATTTTGCATCATTAGCCCTGGAGGGATTTGGTCCTTCTGAGACTGTGGAGACTGTGTTGCTTAGAAACTCACAGAAATAGTCCTTAAAAAGGCATATAATTTGACTTCNATTTTTCTTTCTTTTTTTTCTTTTCTTTTCCAAAGGGAGGTGTTTATGTATGGAATCAAATGTTGGTAAATTTTGATATGATCTAAATTAAATACCGTATTTCTCTTTGTTGTTGTTTTAGTTTATCAATGACAGTGACAAATAGAGAGCTCAGAGAGTTTTCTGGGCCTTCATATTGATATTGACTAATGTCACTCACATAGTCTCTGTAATAATGAACATATCACTTGAAAATGAAGAAGTGCAGTCATTATGCAATAGTTTCCATAAATGCAGGTGCCATTATCTGATAAGACAAATCTCAACTTTCTTGACACAAATAATTTTTAGGTGGGAAAAAATTCTCACATATGAACTGCTAAATTTTCTGGGACTTCATTTTCAAAAGTCGTTAAAAAAAAAAGAAAAAGCTTTGTACTTTACTTTCCATATATAGAACATCACGTAATTTTTTTTTTTTTTCCCCAATATATATTTTTACTTCCTTTCATTAAGAACTGGCATTTGTTATCTTCCTAGTATAATCATGTGATTATATGTTATTTCCCAGGATCAGTCCATAGGCTTTGTATTGAATTTACTTCTGGACTGAAGTCCATCAGACTTGTTCTGTCTGATTTCTTTTTTTATTTTGGACTGCAGTTTTGGTTTACTTAATTTATCTCTGACAGCAATTTCTCCAAATGAGTTGCTTATTGTTTTGGCTAATTTATTTTTCAATTGTTATCTCAGTATGGTACAACCATGTACAGCAAACATACAAGAGTATCCTCGATCTTAGAGTGAGAAAGACACTACCAATATGAACATCAAATTCCAGATGCTGCCAACTCACAGTAATATACATGATGAAGACACCAACTCTGGGATCCAGGAGAGAAGGAGAAGAGTGAAACTAATATCATGAAAAGGGATAGAAACTAAGAACTGTGTGTGTAACAGTTTGAAATAGATTTCTATCCTTGGCTGCATCAAAAGAAGTGTAATCAGCAGGCTGAAGGACATGACTGTCCCCTCTCTTCCCTCATGAGGCCCCACTTGGAGTACTGTAACCTGTTTAGGTCTCTGGCACAAGAAGGATGTGGAATTCTTGGAGCAGGTCCAGAAGAAACCATAAGGATGATCAGCAGGCTGGAATACTTCTGTCAGTAAAGACTGAAGGAGATGGGCTTGGTCAGACTGAAGAAGAGAAGGCTTTAGGGAGACCTCATT
Source organism: Odontophorus gujanensis (assembly GCA_013399175.1). Lineage (NCBI taxonomy): Eukaryota > Metazoa > Chordata > Aves > Galliformes > Odontophoridae > Odontophorus > Odontophorus gujanensis. The sequence continues at coordinate 22,171 of VXAB01010176.1, read as the reverse complement.
GCAGCCTTCCAGTAAATGAAAAGGTCTAGAGGAAAGCTGGAGATGGGCTTTTTATCAGAAAATGTGATGGTAAAGCAAGGAAAAATGGCTTTAAACTAAAGAAGAGTAGATTTTTAATAGTGGTTGATGAAGCACTAAAACAATTTGCCCAGAAAAGCTAAGGATGCTCCATTTTCCCCTGGTTTTCCATTTGCTAGTGATATTCTTAAAGAAGCCCTTCTTGTTCTTGACATCCCTTGCCAGATTTAATTCTAAGTAGGACTTAACTATTCTTGTTGCATCTCTTCATGTAGTGGCCAGGCCCTTCTCATACATTCTGTAGTCTTTCTTCTTCTATCTGAGTCATTGTCATAAGAAATCTGGTGTTTACTACAGAAGGGCTGAATATTGTTACTCTAAACTGTTGAAGTATAATTTATTTAAGGATTTGTGAGTATATCCAGTAACTCAGATGAAAGAAGGATATGAAGAGAAACAAAATGGAAAGCTACAAAGAGAGAAAGGTAATCACTGGTTAAGAATAATGAACAGAAATTGTGCAATAGGATATAATGTACAGACAAATACATGAAATCTCTGAGCCTCAGCAAATTTTCAGATATCAGATCTGATATTTGACACTTTGGTGTCTGATAGAAACATGTCTGTGAAGATATCTTAATGATTAATGATAAATCATTAAAGCAAATATTTTCCATTGGTCTAACATGAAACAGCACTGCTTCTCATTGCTTTATAACCACTGCCAAATGTTATCTACTTACACAGTCTCTATGTACAGCAAATGCACTAAAAGCAGGTCAGCAAACAAATGAAAGCAGACATTTACAAACACACACAATTGTATGTTCAAATTTAGTCTAAGTGCCTGCTGTCAACAGCAATAAAGCTCATTATTGTTAAGACATTTGTTTTTGAACAGAGACATTCATACCAAGCTTGCACTACAGAGTCAATGTGTGTTGCAAGAAGAACATTAGCAATGAATCTTTGATGCCTTTGAAATTTTCTTGAAAGGTCAAATCCGTCAATATTATCTTTCATGAAAAAAAAAATTACCCCTTGTACATTGCTACATACACACAAATAATGTCAGTTTTTCGTTCCTTTGCATAAATCGTTGTGTAATAGAAATAATAAAAGGTGCTTATTTTAATGGAGAAAAATTCTGACATATTATCCGTCTTTTATGATTACTACTTGAAACCATTACAAGTCTCTCTAATAGAAGCTCCTGACCAATATTTGACTTTTAAATGGTGAAATGCTAAAATTTTTAGCTCTGGAAGGTGAAATGCAACTTTAAAATAATGGTTTTCAATAATTTAATCTGGTCAGATCTTAATGTTTGTATATGTGATTCCAAATATTGATTATGTACTGTTGCCTTAAACCATGTCTCATGGGTATCCTATTTCAGAACATATACACAAGGTCATTTCCCTAATATCTGAGTCTACTAAATACATCAACTTCAATTTTTGAATTTCCCCTAATTGCATACATTATTAGCTCTTTAGAATAAATGGTTTCTACATGCAATGAAAGAAGCCAGACTAATTCTGAAATGAGACAACTGAATTTTTTCTCAGTAATTGGGATAGTAAATTTTTAAATACTATCTAATTCTGAAACATCTGTGGAAAAGATTTTTACAAAAAAGATTTCTTCCTTCAGGCTTTAGAACCAGGCATAGTGCAAAATATTTTTTTCCCATATAGAAATAGTTGTAATAATTTATTCATGGAAGGAATCAAAATTGCAGTTGGAATACATGGAATTATTAGCCGTGTTAGATTTTGTTTCAGTATAACTGAGCATGTAATACTTCAGTGAATCAGTAGCCACATTACTTTGAATGAATATGATCTTTTTTTTCTAGCGATGAAAATTTTCTTGAACATCTGTGGTATGGATGTGGAAAGTTTTTTCTTCCAGCCGTGTTTGTTCTGCTGGTCTCAGTCAAAACTGTAACACTTATAATGTTTATGCTGCATCTAAGCTAGTTTGTAATGGCTTTAGAAGCCTGTAGGCAGACAGTCATTTGCAAATTCTGGGAGAAATCTCTTTGAGCCCCAAAGTCGTGAAGAAGATCTAGCTGCAGAGGCTCTGCTATCTCAGCCATATATGCATTTCAAACCTTTTCCCTGTGTTGAAATCATCCTACAGTCATATCAGTGCCATATCAAATCATTTAGAATGCTACATGGCTTAAAGTAAATGGGATAATCTGGAACATTTTATGTAATCACAAAGCAGTGCTGAGTTTCACTGACATTAATTGTTCATTTTTTGTCATGATATTTTATCATTCTTTCCTCTCTCCTGTGTGATAATCAGTGGTTATTGCACAACAAAACAAAATCACTGAAGTGTTTGAATATTCATTATGCTGTGCTGTTCAAAGCAACTGTTGCACATGAAAAATAAGATAAAGGAAACCATTGATTAAGCAATCCGTTTAGGTGATAAGTTTCTAATGATATGTCAGTTAGGTATCCGTTATTTAAGATTAAATTCAGCAATTCAGAGTGCCTACAGACAAACATCAAATCCACAAAACTGCTATGCTACCCTTTGAAAAACACTGGAAAATACCAGTCTTATGATGCAATTTTGCTTTGAGAAAACACAGCTTAATTGATGCCCTTCAGTGCTGCAGTTACGTTACCCATTTAGCACTGAAAGCAGTAGCACAGGCAGCTGCTTCCCGTGACTCTCCTCAGATGGTGATTACACAGGTCTCAGCTGAAATTGTAACCTTGACTAGAGCTGCTGCTACACTTTGAATATGCTGCTTTTTCTTTCTTTTTCTTTCTTTTTTTTTTTTTTTGTTTTAAGCTTGAAAATTCCTCTTTTGTATCATGAACACGTAAATTACTAGTAGTTAATAAAGGTAATTTTAGCATCCTTTGCACATTAAAGACTCTTTGCAACGTTTGCATATTTGTACTAGGACTTTTTATAAAGCCATTTAATTCCCTCTTAAAATGGTTTGGCTTCTCTATAAAAGCAGAGGGTGTCTCACAGGTGTATTCAAATCAATACTTTTACACACTTGTCTTCATTATGTTGCTCTAGTGCTGCAGTATCCTCAGTAAGAAAGAAACAAGTTACTGATGGATTGCTTTTAATAAACTGTACTGGAGACAGGCACATGATTTGAAAATAATCTGGCATCTGTAGTACAACAAAGTGGTTCTATGGTCCTTACTAACAGCAAGTTTCCCTCTATCAACCAGATTTTAATCTCCTGTCAGTGTTTGGAAAATGCAAGAAAAGCTGCAACTCAGTAGGCAATACATCAAATAATGTGGAATAAATGCATCCCTGGAACTACCTGAAACTACCTGCTTTATGGATGGATTTAATACATAATTAATTGAAGCACAATGTTTTGACAGTCTCTCATGACAGTATATTTAAAGCAAAGATCTGTCAACGGCTACAGCATATTTATTTTAGGGCCAATAGAAAGCAGTTTACATTAACATTCATAGCTATAGCTGCTCAAATAGGAGAGAAAAGCTACCCAGGTACTGATGGCTCTTTCTGAATACCATGTGTAGGCAGAGGCATAGGTCTACATCAGGAAGAGTAAAATGCAAGTCTGTCAGCCTGCTTCATCCTTGTTTGGGGAAGCAGCATTGTTCCACAAAGCCCTGGGTACTGTCAAAGTAAACCTGTGTCTAACCAGTGTCTAAGCAGGTGGACGAAAATAATTATTCTTTTGAGTTGAACATGAACAGGTGACCAAGCTACTAATTAGGTTAAGCTGGAGTAGGAACTATATATGGCCTTTCAAGTTAAGAGGGCAAAAAATCCTCACTGTTACCTCAGGAAAACCACTTAACCTTTTCAAGCCTTAGATTTTCCAATTACTTCTACTGTCATCAGTTCTGCACATTCAGTCTAACAACAAAAGATGATAATATTTCACTGCATTCAGGATTTTAAATAATTTAAATAACATTAGCAAACTTTTGAACTCATCTGTTTTGTCACTCTGGTAGCTAATGCACCAATCTCTATGATTTCATAGGATAACACAATTTTTCAAAGAAAATACTTATGTCAATTGTTCTCTTTCTATTATGCTTGTAAACATGAAATGTTGCAAGTGAAGCTAAGTGAGCTGCTTTCCATATAATGTTTTAAATATTGTTTCAGATTCAGTGGTAAAATAGCACAAAAATTTAACAGAAAGTAAGCAAATGGAAATTTGAAGAAATTTTAAGGAACTAAATACTGGTATTTGTAGATTTTCTTAGCTATCTAAAAAAACCTTTTCTGTATCTTCCATGAGAAAAATATCAAATAAAAGAGAAAAATGGGAACATAGGAAATGAAAGAGGGGAAACTAGAAAAGAAAAGAATCTTTATTTTAATGTTTTATTCTTTTTATAAATATATTCATTAAAAAGCAGTTTTTAAAGATTCTGCATACCAGTGTATTATTTTATAATCCCTTTGTCAGCTTAATAACCTAAGAGGTTTTCCTAGCACTTTGAAAATGCATATACTTTTTCCCAGACACCTGGAGAATTTCTATGACTATGAAGCATTATGGGGGATAGCTACAACACATTGTTAGTGGACTACAAAACCAAACCTGGGCATTTGTAGCAGACAAATTATCTAAACAGATAGACTAGATATTAGGAAGAAATTCTTTACTGTGAGAGTGGTAAGATACCAGAATAGGTTGTATGGTGAGGTTGTGAATGACCTTCCCTGGAAGCACTCAAGGGCAGGCTGGATGAATGGAGAGCAACCTGCTCTAGAAGGAAGTGTCCCTGCCTATAGCAGGGGAGTTGGAACTATATAGTCTTAAAGATCCCTTCCAACCCAAACCATTCTATGATTCCATGAAACTATGATTGGACTGAGCTTTTATGTTGTTGGTCATTATATAGTTTCCATGCTAATAACCCTGTTATGAATGATATTCTTCCACTAAAACAGAAAATCTCAAGAACTTCACATAGTTGCAGTGTGACTGCTGTATGAATTAGACTGCATAACATATTTCTAATTGTACTGAAAATAAAAATACGTATGTTATGGAACCCTAGATAATTAGGTAGCTGTTGATAAAAGAGTTAAAAAATTAGGAAAAAAAGTGGTGATATTTGATTTTACTTCCCTGACATGCTGGGAATACAACACAGTGCAGAAGAAGCAGTCTAGGTTTCTAGTGCGTATGGAAGATAACTTCTTTCTGCAGCTGGTGAGAGAGCCTACCAGGGGAACTGCCCTGCTAGACCTGCTGTTCACAAACAGAGAAGGTCTGGTGGGAGACAGGGAAGTCAGGGGTTGTTTTGGACAGAGTAACCATGAAATGGTAGAGTCCTTGATTCCTGGTGGAGCCAGGAGAGGGGACAGGGTGGCATCTGACATGGAAATGTGTATGAAGCAAAGATGTAACATTGAATTCCTCCCTGCAGAAAAGATTACACCCACTGACATTCATTGATGTTTGCTGAACCTTTATGAAGACCAACCAGTGGGTGTCATGAGCCAGTGAGTTGTGTATTTCTGCAGCTGTGACAGCGACAGCGGATTATCTCCACCAGTGCAGATTTTTATGGGCATGGCCTGCAGGCTGTTGCTCATCATTTTCAAGAATGCATAACTAATAGTGATGACTGCCTTGTAAAATAGTGTTTTGTAGCTGAGAATTTGATCTGTCAAATAAGTATTGTTGTACTCTTTGTATCTGTAGCTGTTTCCATGAAAGTAAATAAGAGGCATTACTTTCAGAGCAAGCTATGTACACAGAAATAACTACAAGCAGTAATCAGGCTGCAGAGTTCTTACTGGAAAATTCAGTTTCATCAGTTTTCATTATTGTGGTTTACAGCGTGAACTGGGGCAGCTGAGGAACATCAGCTGTTTATAAACAAGTAAAGTAGAATTATATGGAGAAAATTTCCAGCTGCTTGAGAACAAAACAAATAATTTTTTGTTTGTTTGTTTGTATTTAGTGTACCTAACTTTTGTTGTCTTAGTTATTTGCAAGCAATGATTACTGTCCATCAAAGTCCATTCATTCTGAAAATATGAATAATTTTCAAGTTAAAGGATAAATTTTCAAATAAAATGGGTGATATGGGAGGTGATCTAAATGAAAACAAGTATCAAAAAAAGACATTTTTCCATATTCTTTTTTAAGATATGCTTCATATCTGTGCTATATAGTTCCAGAAGACTCTAAAAAGTTCATCATCTTCAGAACAAGCACAAATGGATAACGGCAGATAAATAAAATCGTTAGCCCAATATTTCCATCCACTTCGAGGATTCAGGAACAGATGCTGCAAAACAACCTTCATGAAACAGCTAGCTGATTCATTTCTAGTGTACAGCACTGCTTCATCTCAGAATTGACTATGATACCGTTGCACAATTTGCTAGAATCTACTGAATAAATGACCACCTCTTCTGCAAATCTTTAGTCTGAACTGGAACACATGTGATGGCAGTGCAATGCTAACATAAAGACTAAGAGCCTGATTTGATTCTAATCTATGTGAGTAGCATTTTGTTCACGATTTCCAAATATTATACAGAAATATCAGCTTTGCTGCTTAATCTATTTTATTGGAATTTAGTAATGCTTTTCTGATAATTTTACTCTTTCATCTCCTATGAGATATTCAAAAGCAAATAAAAGACACCCTTAAAAGAGATGCAGACTATAGGCTGTTAATGAAAATAACAAGAAAATAACAATAAGAAAAAAAACAACCTATGCATTTATTTTAAGGCAAGACTACCTTATTTTTTAGATATGTGGTTCTCCGTGTTACTATATTTTACTAGTAATTCTTTGCTATAACAGTGCCTTTAGTGACAAGAAAGTACAATCTTTTAATTTAGAAAATATAATATTGGATTTTTTGCTAAAAGATCATTTAGTAAAACTATTCTAAAGAGCTAACAAGACCATCAAGGACTCATTTTAAAAATAACGTAGAAAAAAATCCTACTTATTACCTCACTCAATTATTTATACTAACAATTTTAAATTATTTTTAGACCAGTCTGTTAATGTTGGCAATTACCTCTTTACTTACATTTTTTAAGCAATGCAATTGGTTATGTTGGAAGAAAATAATTTGACTATAAGAAAAATTCTGGTTTTTGAGATTATAAAGTTTACATACCATTGTCACACAGTTTTCTTGTCCATCACAAACTTTGTTTCAAAAAAAATATTAATTAAAATAACTATTGTGAAACTTTGTTTGCATATTGATCCTACATAAAAGAATGGGAAAATAAAATATCCTTCAAATCTCTGTAGGCAGCAAACTTTGGAACACCACCGTGTGAATATGCAAGGCAGATTAAAAGGACTACATAGAAAAAGGCCAGTTTCAGTTGGTGCTAACCAAAAATTGTAGTTATATGTGGACAACCGAGACTTTATTTTGCCTCTCAAGCTACAGCAAGGCTTAAGTGAGTTAGTATACTTGAAGTCCCCTGTTTTGAGAATGTTAGAGCCTTACATTTATGTTGAACTTCATCTAAGTATGAGCTGTATCTTCATGTTATTTTTATCATCTCTTGGTCTTTATGCAGTTGTTTTACTGCCTTCTAAATTTAGAAGAAAGAACTTGCTTACACTATATGTTACTGATAAAGCAACAATCACTACTATCATTGCAGTCGTTGTTATTGGAAGTTAAATATAGTTGTCATGATCCATTGAGAACTGCTGATGCAGGAAGTTACATAATAACTTTCTGCAGTGTATAAAATGAGTAGGAATCCGTAGTTTGTGTCAACTCTTATTTGTACAGTCTATGCCTCACTTCTTAAGGAACTCTGGCAAAACATACTATGACATATTTACAGATGCTGGCTGAATACAATTGATTTTTGTTCAACTAAATGTTGGAAGTGAAAAGGGTGAGAAAATCCTCAGGCAGAAAGAAGAAAACAACTGATTTATTAAACAAACAAACAAACAAACAAACAAACAAATGAAAGCAAAAAAGCCCACATTGTATTATATGTTTGATCTGACCACAGATAAATGATATCATAGGTTTAAGGTAATTTATACTCCAAAACTAATCCCATATGAATATAGAAAATTAAGTGGCCTTTTCTATAGTGAAGAATTTTAACAGCCTTTCTACCCTGAACGTTTTTTATTTCCTCTAAACATATGTTGGCAATGGCTAGAAGGATAACCACTGACAGCATGATAATGGCCCAGAATCTGTTTCTTATTATTTGTTATCTTTTCTTTCACAGATCCCACGGTAAAAGGCAATAATTCAGATACATGTAGCTCAAGAAATATTTTAGGTCACCTAGGTTTTTAATGATCTTGTCAAAATACAACAAAAATTACTGGTCCATTTACAGTAACACTAACACACATGGTCCAACTTAATAAAAAACAGTCTTATGAATACAAGGGCTGGAAGTGTTACACCACAACTAAACAAATCCAAAATTAAAAATAAAATAAAAAACCCTTCATAATATCTACTTATTATTCTAACCATTTATGTGCTAATTTCATTACTTATTTCTGTAATTGTAGTCCCCTTCTGATTTCTATAACTAGATAAAATCATATTTATTGCATCTGTTTGGTAGGGTTTCCTACCATCTGCATTTAGGGTTGTTCCATATTATGTTCCTCATGTGTGACAAACAGGTTCTACAGATATTCACTATAATTTGTTGATATGAACATCTAAAATGATATATATTCATATATATTGCAAAATTCTTAGCAACTATTCTAATATTATCCCAAAAGCTAGTGGAGTTAACCATCTTTAGTAGCTGAAACCCAAAGCAGTAACTCTTCCCACTGCTTTGTTTCCCATTCTGTTACGCAGTGAATGCTGATAAGAAACTGCTTTCCACGTTTACCATGAAGAGGCATAAAAGTATTAGCAATAACATATTCTTTTTTGCCTAATAACAAGAGTGTCTCTAATGTATTCCCACATGGTTGTCAATGGTAGTTGCCACAAACAAGAATTGCTTCTATTTTAAATATCAGCTGAAAGGGGGGCTTTGAAGAGCATAGCTATCCATTACTCTGCTAAGAGCATCAACAAAAAAAGAGATGTATGATGCTGAAAAGGGCTCATTTCTAACTAGTGTCTCATGAAAGCAATTAGAATGCCTACTGGGGAAAAAAAAATATTAAAGCTACTTTTTCTTATGTTTTTCATATATTTATTCTTTTTAGTATGATTATGCAAAACATCTGTTACTTTGTGAGACACATCAGAAAGGAAAGAAAGGAGAAAAGGAGATGTGACATTTCTAAATATAAATACTTCTAGATTTCACTTAGTTTAAAAGCCCTTTTCCAAACACTCCAGCCTCCATAATACTTCTTAATTTGAAATAAATCTCCAACAAACAGAAAAACATAATGATGCAAAATGAATGAATGACATCTCCCTGCCTTCAAATCAAAGGAGTAGGGGAAAAAAAGAACAAAAAATGTTATTCCCTTTCCCTGGGCACTTATCTTATATTCTGAATATCTGTGAATTAGGTTTTGCAACATGGCAACTAACACTATGGGACAGATCTCTTAGATACAGATCGCCAGAAGCTAAGGATCTTTTCAGTAGGATTTATTTGGCTGGAGGAGAGGACTATAAAATAGACCTAATAACCTTATCTCCATCTGACACACACAAAACATTTCTTTTTAAAAGAAGGTGGTTAATCAAAGTACAGAGTAGAAGTATATGCTAGCACTTAGAAATTATCCCATGGGAGGAAAAAAAAAAATCCTCTCTATGGCTGTTTAATTATTTGAGAAACCAGTGCATTAAACTGTAAGATTTTGCCTTGATTCTCTAATCTACTGCAAATATGGAAACTTCAAATAATGGAAAAGTGAATAGAAATACTTCTGTATTGATTTTGATAATCCTTTGAACCTATGAAAATGAATTTTCAAGACGGAAGAAACAAATCAAGTCCTCTGTACATGCAATGTGTATTCTTCCATATAAAATGAGTATTTAGAAAAGCTTACTTAGAGAGCAGTTGAGATAAATGTACACAATGTGGTTGCGAAAGTGAAAATTACAAAATATACAGAAAATCTAAGGAAAAAATCTAAGTTAAAAATACAGATTTTTAACTCTAAATACCTGGACCCCTTCATAGTATCTTCTTTTATCATTATATCAAGAATGTTATACAACTTGGACATTAGAGCATATTTCTGCACTGTCATATAGTATGAATAATGCAATTTGAACTACTCACTGAAGAAAAGGCTCTTTGGATTTCATTTTGACAGTTTTAACATATCTGATTAATCAATGCACTCATGCCAAAACGTGTTCCTTGGAAAATCTAGAATTTTTTATTGCGAGTTCTAGTCAGGCATTCATCTAAAACAGTAACAACAACAAAAAATAGCTAGGCAGCATTGCGTTATAATGGCTTTCACAAATAAGAAAAACAAACAAACAAACAAACAAACAAACAAAACAACTCTGCACTTGTAAATAAAAGAATATAACAGAAAAAAACCATGATGTTACAGATCTGAATCATTAATAATGCTGATCTGAGTAGAAAAATATCTTGAAATTTCATGAATCAGGAATGTTTTATTTTACTTTTGATTTCCTGAAAATGGAAGGGAGAAATATGAATACCCATACCATTTACTTCTAACATCATTTATTTTCCCTCAATCATTTACTGCCTCTGTTCCAACATCATTTCCAGGTGGGACAACTTTTTTACCCATTTTATTAATAAAATTTAATGTCAGAAAAGTCTCAGTAACAACCACTGTGATTTTAAACACATTTCTATTAATAATCTTGATAAAAACACAAAGATAAATATGTCGAAAATAATTTAAAAAATACCTTTTAATACAATGAGATGATTGGATCATAGCTAGGACAGGACCTCGAAGGTATTGCTCGAAGCAGGATCTGCTCCAAGGTCAAACCGCTTGCTCAAGGTCTTGAAAATACAGTTGAGTCTTGAAAAGCCATGATGGAGACTGTACATCCTCTGTGGACAATCCATTCCACTGCTTGAATTGCCATGAAAAAGTTTTTTTTTCAATATTCAGTCTGAACCTGCCTCTGCAGTTTATGCTCAATATCTCTCACATTCTTACCACACACCCTTGTGAAGAACCTAGCCCGGTCTTCTTGTTTTTCTCAAAATTATCTCTTTTTTAGTTTACAAGAACTTATCATATCTAGAATAAGCTACAGTACAGATGCTGTAACTGTAGACATACATTCTGCTCATTACACTTACACATACATGGCATGTATAAACGCATGAGTTCAGATCTTTAGCCCTTTTAAATAATAACGTAGAGATTTATTTTCTCAGTTAACAAACAGGAAAAAAATGGGAATCTAGCCATCCTACTGTACATTCTTGTACTCTTCTGTTCAAAAAAAAAAAAAAGGAGCAAAAAATTGTCTATAAAGAAAAATGGATTTTGAGTCTAAGACAAAAACAAAACAGAATAGACAAAAAGAACAAATAAAATAATGTAGGAAATGCAGCCTCAGCTTTTGAATACTTCTGACAATAGAAATAGTTCTTTTCAGCTAATAAACTATTTGTCAAAAATCTTATTTATATCTCTTTGTATTCAACTATGGATCAGTAGATTTGAATTCTTACCTAGTAATTTATTCCAAATAAGCTTGAGGGTAGTTGTATGGGTTTTTCCGCTTTGTATTATTTTTCTTTTTGTTTTGTTTTGTCATTGTTATTCTCGTACTGACAAAGAAGCATTTTTCTTTGGGGGTTTATTTATTATTAGACAATTTTCTGATTCTTAGGATTATTTGTTTACTATCTCTACACTAAGATGACCTCATTCAAACTGTATGTTGTGTAAAACATGTGGCTAAGAATTAATTTCATCTAACGGATTCTTGATTCCCTAGGAAGGAAATATTTCTTTCTTATCCTTCAACTATGCATCTTCCCAGTCCACAGTCTGCCTTTCCTGGATAACTTTTCTGTCTTGGGTAATACACCTGGGTTTGTTCTGAAGTATTTGTGCTACTCATTGATTCCCCTAGTTATCATGATGTTAAAACTACACAAAATATAGGCTTTTCCAAGGCCAAGGACCATCACAGTGACTTCTAGCCTGTGGTTTATTTCCTTTTTTAATGATACATTGAATATCTTCGCCAGTAAATTCTCTATTTCACGTTTAATTTCCTTCACAACTCTCAGATGAGTATTATCTGGTTTTAGTGATTTAGTACACTTAAGTTTTTAAGTTTCTCTATGAGTTCCTCCTTGGAGACCATCATTTTGTTAAGGCCATGGTACAATTTCCCATGAAAAGTTCCCCTGGAAGAGTGATTTCCCTATAGCACTTGATAGTAAAGACAGATGCAAACAATTAATTTAATTCCTCTTCTATTTTACTATTTTATTTACTATGTCTAATTGCTTCCCTCACACCTTCCTCCAATACATCTAATATAAGGCATGCAATCATCTTGGGTGGAGAGGAACCTAATGAGGTTTAACAAGGGCAATTGTAGAGAATCCTACACATGGAGAGGAATTACTGCATGCATCAGAACAGGTTAGGGGCTGATGTGCTGGAAAGGGGCTCTGCAAAGAAGGGCCAAGATGTCTTAGTGGATAACAGGACCATGAGCCTGAAGAGTGCCTCTGTGGACAAGAAAGCAAATGATAAGTTCCATACAAACGTAAGAAAAAGCTTTACTTTGAGGATGACATAACACTGGAACAAGCTGCCCTGAGGGGAGGTGTCTCCTTCTCTGGCGATATTAAAAACCCATTTAGATGTTGTGTGACCTACTCCAGGGAATCTGCTTTAGCAGGGGGGCTGGAGTAGATGATGTCCAGAAGTCCCTTCCAAGCTCCATGATTCTATGATTCTACTATTCTCTCTTTTTACCTTCTGCATGATTTTTTTTTAATTATTATTGTTATTGGAATACCACCAGTGCATTGTAGTACATGCTATAGAAAAGATATGGAGCATCTTGACAAATTCTGATGAATAATATCATCAGAATACTTTGGTCTTCTCAGTGACCTTGCATTTGGCATAGTCACTTACATCCTTCCCTGGAGACTACAACACTGTGGAATAATCATGGCAGCATTTCATAACCTCCACAGCATGGATGTAAATAACTGCATGGAGCAAAGCAAGAGAATCAGAAAACTGCATAGATATAAATGTAACTAAGTTTGTCAGCTAACCATTCTTGACTGAATGGGAAAAAATATACTTCAGGATTTCTTTCTCTCAAAGCCCTCGTTAGCTGACTCCTAAAATAAGTATTTTCCAAGTGTATTCAGGAGAGAGAGGGTAACACCTTTTTAATGCTTTCTTACTGCTTCTTACAACTTGCCTCTTTTCTTAGAGTACTGCAAGGTGTTAGGATCAGTGGAGGCTTAGGCCTGAGATGGGTGTTGCTGGTTTAATTTCTGCATCAGTGGCTACTTTTGCTTTAATCACAGAATCACAGAATTGTAGGTGTTGGAAGGGACTTCTAGAGATCATCTAGAGGACATCTAGGACACACAGGAGTAATATAGTTACACTGCCAGAACACGGAGGGATACAAGGAAGTCTAAGGCCCACTTGCAATTAAATCTGTTGAGGGAGGTCAAGGACAAGAAAGGCTTCTATTAAGTATTAAGTATTAAGACAAGGGGAAAATGTGAGTCTACTGCTAAATGAGGTGGGCACCCTGGTAATGGGAGATACTGAGAAGGCAGAGTTACTGAACACCCTATTTGCTTCAATCTTTACTGTTAAGAGCTGGTGAGAGTGTCTCCTGGGAATCCTAGACCATGAAGGTAAGAAAGCGTACAAAGAAAGGAAGACTTACTTCCCCATGACCAAGGAGGGTCTGGTCAGAGATCATCCAGGCAAACTGAATACACACAAATCCATGAGCCTTGGGATGCACCCCTGTGTTCTGAGGGAAGTGGCGGAGATGACTGCTGAACTGCTCTTTATCATCTTTGAAAAGTCATGTAGAATGCAGGAGGTGTCTGAGGACTGGAGGGTAAACAGTATCACTCTAGTCTTCAAAAAGGGCAAGAAAGAGGAGCTGGGAAACCACAGGCCAGTCAATTTCATCTCCATTCCTGGGCAGGCAATGGTGCAATTTATTCCAGATGTCATCTTCAAGCAGTAACTGGCTGGGTAGATGAAGGGAGAGCAGTGGAAGTTGTGTACCTTGACTTTAGGCCTTTAACACTGTCTGTCATAACATCCTCATAGGAAAGCGTAGGAAATGTGGGATAGACAGTGAGCAGTGAAAAGGGCAAATGAAACATACTTTTAGACTTTCTGGGATATGCTTGTCGAACGCTGTCTGAAGCAGTCGTCATGACAACAAATCGAAGGCCATTATCGGTGATGTAGGAGGTCCTGTGAGAACAGGATAGTCTTGCTTCACACACAAAGCAGGCCCACCCTTCCCGACAGAAAACTTTTACTACAAACTTATTTTTGACTGACTTGTTACTGTGAACTCTCTTGTTTCCGACCTCGGGACTGTGCGCCTGCAAACCTAGCAGATACAAAAGGACGACTGTGAGGGGGCATTGTCGTCATTGATTTTTCACTGCCTGTTTGCCGGTTCGAGATTACGATGTCCGGACAAGCACAGTCACGCCTTCGTTCCTCCTGCGCCGGCGGGTCCGGAGCTGAAACTCCTTGAAACGGACTGGTAATCAGCCTTTTCTCGGTTCATTTCTCTGTTATTCATTCTTTCCCCATTTCTTTCCTCTTTCAGAACTTTTCATTCGTAAAGTTGTTAAGTTATTGCGAGATTTATTACTGTTTCTTAAGGTCATATAGTTCAGTTGCAGAGTTGAAGATTTTAAGTGCCATCGTATAAAGTCACATTGTTTAGCCGCACAGCTGAGACAGATTCAATTCTTAAAATGCCAGTATTTTTGAGATAGTTAGGTGCCAGTATTTTTGAGGTAACTGTAGTGTACTGATTCTCATTAAAACTGATGATCATGTGTGGACCTCTGGGTATCGTTTTACCTTAATCTAACTGGGGGTATTTCCGTATCTGGTCACCTCTCACCCTGTGGGCAGGATGTGACAGGCAATAAGAAGGACTGAGAGCTGGCAGACTGGCAGAGCTCAGAGGGTTGTAATCAGCTGCACAGGATCTTGTTGGAGGCCTGAAGCTAGCAGTGTTACCCAGGGATAGATACTGGGTCTGGTCTTGTTCCACATCTTCTTTAATGACCTGGATGAAAGGTTAGCATGCACCCTCAGCACGTTTGCTGTTGATACAAGGCTGTAAGGAGAGGAGGATATGACAAAGGACTGTGTTGCCATTCAGTGAGAACTGAACAGGGTGGAGGGTTGGTTAGAGAAGAACCTTATGAGGTTCCAAAATGAAAGTGTAGAGTCCAGTGCCATGCAGGTTCTTATTCATAGTTAGCAAAAGTTCATATCTAAGAGTGTTGATTGTGCTAAAAAACAGTGTTTTCGTGCTAAGAATATGCTTTGTCAAATCGTGTTATTGTAATCTTTGCATCTGTTGTAGTTTCCATGGAAATAAATATCACTTTCGTTGTGATCCACATAAATACCTAAAGGTCACGTGTCAAGAGGATGGGGCCAGGCTCATTTCAGTGGTGCCCAGTGATGGGATGAGAGGCGACGAACACAGACCGGAACACACTGAAGTTCCATATAACCATGGGAATTTTTTTTTTCACTTCGTGTGTGACAGCACTGAAACAAACTGTCCAGAGGGGTCGTGGAGTTTTTCATCTTCTGGAGATAATTCAAAATCTGCCTGAACACTTTCCTGTGTAATCTACACTAGGGAGCCTGCTTATCAGGAGGGTTGAACTTGATGATCTCTAGAGGTCTCTTCCAACTCTTATAAGTGTGATTCCATGATTTTGTATTTCTGCGATTCTGTAATGCGATGGGGAATGTATGACTTCAAGAAAAGGAAAAACATATTGATTGGAGGAAGAGGGAAAGATTCCTCAACCAACTTCTTTTGAGTTTTAAATATTTGTTTTTAAAAATACAATTATCAAATGAAAAAATGAAGAATATTCTGTAATATCATGCAAATAGTGATTATTGTGTCAGTGGGATCAGTATGGTAGAAGTACTAGTGAGTATTCATTGTCTTACTAGCACTTGACATGAAGAAAACCAGGAAAACTGGCAACACTGGATGCAAAGACGTGAGGTATAATGGAAAAAAAATGAGTTCAGTAACAAACAAGTCCTAGTAATATTGCCTATCAAAAGTCCTTCAACAAAACTGATGAATCATAGAATGGCATAGGTTAAAGGGATCCTAAAGGTCATTTAGTCATTTATGGACAATGCTTTCTACCAGACCAGGTTGTCCAGTACCACATCCAGCCTGGGCTTGAATGCTTACATGGGTGATGCATCCTGAGATCTTCCATGGGTAAACTGTTTTTTTTCCCTTAGATTAAAATCATTACCCCCTTTCCTTTGAATAATCCAATGAGTGTAATAAGCCATAACAGAGGGAAATAAATTTGTTTAAATGTACAGCTATCTATAAAGAAAAAAATCTAAATTGTGAATTGTCTTGTATTGTTCCACTGTGCACATAACTGAGACTGTGAGTGTTATGTGTACGTGGGCATACACAGGTTGAAGAATAAAGATTTTAATGTGAGTTCACTGTACTTGTGTCAAGATTTAGATCTTGCCCAGACTGCTTAAATCTTGAGCAAAATGTTATGTTTGAATTATTGCAAGTCTAATTTCTTGAGAATTATATATATTCTGTCAAAGATTCATTCATAGTAGTGCTTGTAGGGACCAATTTAATACATATTTTAAAACAAAGTTTAAATATCCCTTTGGGTAAAATGAAATACATGGATTAAAACAAAATCATTGAACTCATTGCCCTTAACTTATCCTTTTATGTAGAAAAGAGCAATATTAAACGTCTGCAGTAGAATGTAAATGTGCAAAAAATCCACATTTTAAAACCTTTACCTACTAGGAGCAGAAGTCCCTAATGTCAAACTTTTCTAATCTATTTTCATCAAGTCAGTTCTCAATGGGTGAAACAAAAAGACATTCAGTTTTTCTCTTGCATTGTGTCTTCCAACCTGTCATGTCACAGAATTCAGACAGATTACAGCATTTATCATTATAAAAACCAATACAATCTTCCAAAAGCAATAATTAATTAGTAGTTGTTGCCATCATCAATTTGTGACTAGGAAACACGGTATTTTTTATTATTATTATTATTTTTTTTTATGATGCAATTAGCAAATAAATACTGGGACATAGATATTCTTTTGATTTTCTGTACTATATTTTCAGCCATAGTATAGTTCTTTATCCTTTAAACAGAATACATTCAAATTTTCTGAAATGTCAATTGTTTCCATTCTTTCTGATGTTTCTGTTCCTTTCTATTCTCTCTATTCTCTCCTTTTTATTCTGCTCTCTCTCATCTTTGAGAGGTCCTGGAGAATGGGAAAGGTGCCTGAAGACTGGAGGATAGCCAGGGTCACTTCAGTCTTCAAAAAGGGCAAGAAGGATCTGGGGAACTACCAACCAGTCAGCCTCACCTCCATCCCTGGAAAGGTGATGGAACATTTTGTTTTGGATGCCATCTCCAGTCGGTTGGAAGAAAAGAGTTATCAGGAGTAGTCAGCATGGGTTCACCAGGGGAGGTCATGCTTGACCAACCTGGTGGCCTTCTATGATGTCATCACTGGTTGGGTGGATGAGGGGAAAGCCATGGATGTAGTCTACCTTGATTTCAGCAAGGCATTTGAGACTGTCTCCCACAGTATCCTTATAGCAAAGTTGAGGAGGTGTGGAATAGATGAGTGGACAGTGAGGTGGCTTGAGAACTAACTGAATGGGAGAGCTCAGAGGATTGTGATCAGTGGCCCAGAGTCAAGTTGGAGGCCTTTACTTAGTGGTGTTCCCCAGGGATTGGTACCGGTTCTGGTCCTGTTCAACATCTTAATCAATGACCTCGATGAAGGGATAGAGTCCACCCTCAGCAAGTTTGCTGATGATACAGTGCTGGGAGGAATGGTTGACACTACAGAAGGCTGTGCTGCCATTCAGCAAGACCAGGGCAGGCTGGAGAGTTGGGCAGAAAGAAACCAACCAGATGAGGTTTAACAAGAGCGAGTGTAGAGTCTTGCACTAGAGTCTTGCAGTAGAGTATTCCTAGGGAGGAATAAGTGGTTACACTGGTACAGGTTGGGGGGTGACCTGATGGAGGAGCTCTGAGGAGAGGGACCTTGGTGTTCTGGTGGATGACAGGTTGGCCATGAGCCAGCAGTGTGGGACAGAGTTGATTTTCTTCATAATGACTGTTATGATGTAGTGGTAGTGTTTTGGTTTTAGGATAAAAGCAGTGTTGATAACACACCAATGTTTTAATTGTTTCTGAGCAGTACTGTACAGAGCCAAGGATGTTTCAGTTTCTCAGCTTCTTATACTGTCCTGACAGTGAAGGGGCTGAGAGCATGAAATGAGTTGGAAGGAAACAAAAGACAGCTGATCTTAACTGGCTAGATGGGGTATTCCATACCATATCATGAAAAAGCTACTTAACAGTGGGGAGGCAGCCACTGCTCAGGGACTGGCTGAGCATCAGTCAACAGGTGGTGAGTAATTGCATCGTATATCAGTTGTTATGTAAATATATGTATTAAATATAGATATATATATGTATCTGTCTTAGTAAATAGTTTTTATATCAATCTATGTGTTCTATGTTCTTTCTCATTCTCTCCCTCACTGGGAGCAGGGGAGACTGAGTGAAAGACTGTGCAGTACTTAGCTGTTACACAACAAATTTCTGTTCCAACAAAAAATATGCAATGTATACAAGGCATCTGTATTTCAGTGGCAATACCATAGTAATCATGAAAAATCCTTACATTTGCAAAACATCTGTTTTTCAGCATATGCTTCAACAGCTAAAAATTCTAAAATGCATTAGGAATGAAGCTTATTAGGACTATTTGCCAATAATGTTAACCTTTTTTTTTTTTTTTGGTCAGTCACCGACTATGTTATTTTTAATATATCTTCCACATGTAGTGAATTCTTTTATGAGGAAAATAGTTGATGTTTTTACAGATTTGTTATGACTTAAGACATTCAGATGTTTTTGGTAACCATGTTCTTGGAAAATTTATTCCAATCCCTTTATAGTGTTCCTCTGCACAAAGCTGTAATCTGCTCTGAGTTGCTTGTTTAATTAAAATTCATAGAGGGAAAGTAAAATTTTATGCTAGACTTCAGAATTATGATGCATTCTAATTAGCTGGAAAATTAATACCATTTTTCATAGTGGGAAAAGAGAAAAGGGGTAACATTCAGCATGAAATATAGCAGATTCATTTCAAGTTTGACTAATACAGTTAAATGTGCTTCATATTGATTTCATCTAATTACTTCAGAGTAAGATTGGTTTTTATTGTATTAAAACTAATAACAAGAATTTTGTAAACTTGGTATATCTCAACTTTTATTGCTGTTGTTATTGTTGCATGATTTACATGAAATGAATATTCTCAGTTTCATTCTTTGTTATGAATTGTTTGATAACAAGAAAGGATTTTACAAGTGTCAAAGTTTTATGGGCTGGTTCTGCCCGGTTCTGTGACTAATAGGGCAGGGGACCCACGGATCTTGCCCTGGAAAACAGGAACGTGGAAAAGGGAGAGGGTAGGGAGCTGGGCGAAAAAAACAACACAGCAGCAATGGAAGATAATTTAGATGAGATATCAGAATGCAGAATAACAAAACATAATTGGAATTGAAGCAAATAGATCAAATAAAATGATAGAAAGAGTGTCTGAAACCAAAGGCCTTACTCTAAAGCTGAAGGCAAGATGGCTAGGGAACCTGCACTGCTGAGATGAACAGCAAAAGAGGAAGTCTCCAGGGCTTGCATGCAGTTTTATCTTTCCCTCTGAGTGGAAAACAGGGACAAAAAATCCTCTGGGGTATGTATATCTTCTGTTCTTAGAACTAAGTACCCAGAAATTCATAAATCCGTGGACTTAGAGCATTTACTCTTTAAATCCCAGTGCCTCACATGATGTTATGACGTGGGATATCAATAACAAAAATCATAAAACCATGACAACAAGTGAACATATTTTTATATCTATTTTATTCAGCATGACAAATAAAAGACCTTAAAAATATTAACAATGATTCAGTTCTTGCAAAGAGAGAAATCATTGAAACTTTGCAGTGTTCCATGTTGGGATGTTCCTGTTAATCCATGTTGGGATGTTCCTGTTAAACTTAAACGACCTGGAAAAAGCAATTGTCATGGTTTTATGATTCTTGGTATTGGTATTTGACTTCATAACATCATGCAGTGCGTTAAGAGCTAAAGAGTTAATGCTCCAGCTCTGTGTATCATCAATAGTTCTGGGTATACCTGTCTCAGAAGAGAAGAAGTACATTCCTCAGAGGACTGTGTGATGCTTTGCAGTTTTACGTATTTCCGCTCTGAGGGAAAGATAAAAACTGTCTGCGGTCACGGGACACTCTCTTTCCTTTGGGATCGACTCAGC